>JAZHYW010003183.1:0-87509 GCA_037355805.1 Ixodes ricinus
TAGTTACAGTTGCGCACACAAGGACAAGGACAGAGAAGAGAAACACGTCTCATCTTAAACTAGACGTCCTCTCACTCCAAAGTCGTTAAAGAGGTATAGCTATGTCATGCCTTACAAGCGCCTTAAATAAGTCTTGTTTTCATACCATCCAATGTAGTTTCGAAGCTCAAATTGAGAGGCTGACATCCTCGGGCTTTCCAATGCAGGTGCTGGAGTGAGGTAATGGCAACATTGCTCAAGAGAGTGAAGGAGCTCAAAAACCTAAGCCCACTTTTGACAAAAAGAGTTGTGGTTGTCCCGTATATGCATAAATTTCCCACAATCTTAAAAGGCGGCTAGCCAGTACAGGGTCCCTATAGTGATGTCAGCTCCCCAAAAAATGGCTCAAATTTGTCAAAATTCCATGCTAAGGTAAACAATATAACAAATATATGTTCCTCAAGAACCACTCACAGGTTTATGCCCTGCTCCTGAGTGTAGTATATGGTATTCCCCTTTCATGTGGTGCAAAAGCTACGTTGGACAGACTGGACGGTTGTGTGAGCGATCGGCTAAGAGAGCACAATCTTTCTCTAAAGTCTACGGTGGGGGCCATCTACCCTCACTCTAAATCTTGTAAATGTACGCCATCCTTATCGGAAACCAAGATAATAGGCAGGTACCGAGAAAAAACACACCAGATAGATTTTGAAGCCTTTATTATTCTGAGCATGGGCGAGCGATGTGTTAACTTTCCGTCTGTTTCATTAACAGAGGAGGAAATTGCCTTCCTAAAATCTTTTTCATGTGGGTAATTTCACATGTACCCCTCGAGCCCTGGGGGCCAGTGGTTCCTCGCGCCTGTGTGGCTAACGCTCGAGCGGATTCGCGTTCTGTACCTCTTTCTTTCCTACTTCGTTAACATATGAGTTGTGAGTGTGCGCTTGTCTGTCGTCTACGTGTTTCTCTTCTCTGTCGTTGTCCTTGTGTGCGCAACTGTAACTATGTTCAATACCTACCAACTCGCCCAACTGTCTACTCTGCTACAATGTCTATGACACCCTAAATCCCATCGAAACGTCACCACGCCCCTGTCCAGTAAGGACGCCCTTGTCAACATTGATCACATGACGTCACGGTGGTATGAACTGGTATTCTTTATCTGTAGGTGTGGCCTTGAACATTAAACTTTACCACGCTGGTGTATGAAATGACAATACGTACTTTCGTTGTAGGTTATCTCGTTAAAGGCCGTGTAGGTGGTGTCATTTGGAATTTTCGTGAATAGTGGACCACCTGAAGCATCCTGGAACACATGTCTTATCTTCTGTTACGGTTGAAAAAACGATACGGTGGCATCCCTGTTGTGAAGGTCTTTCCTGCCGACCCTCCGCCACCGACGCATGGATTGCAGTCCTCAAGTTTCGTCTAGCATCATCCAAATAGAGACCCCGTGGATTGCGACCTGATATTGCCGGCACAGGTGCGAGCTCTCCGAGAAACAGCGGGCTCGAGACGAGTCGCCGGTGTACGAAGTCTGGGTCGGCACAGCGAGGCCACGTCTGGCCTCCTTCCTGGGTCTCGGATCACCAGACCAGCGGGTCACGTTCACGTCGGCTGATGACGTACCCTTGAGCCGTGCAACATTACGGGCGCAGCCAGACGCATTCGAATATGCGTTGAACTTCACTGCGTGAGTCATCCTACTATTTCAAGTCAACCACCGCCAGGCGTCGTGCTGCAACGAACTGTGACTCAGCTTTGCCGGCTGGGTGTACTGTATACGCTAAGGCAAGAGAGACGTTTATAAGCGGACATTGGATGCCAACAAACAATGACTGAAGAAATCCATTCAAGGACCTGCGGCAGAAGATGCTCTGACTCCACTCCTAGCACGCCACCTGGTTCGAGTCCCCGACTACGGAACACTTCTCAGAAGAGAGAAAATGACGCATAGAAAAATAGTTTGGAGAATCGGAAGGAACCTTGGTCAGCACAGTAATAATGCCAATGTAATCTGCTTGACCCGGGTGCCCTGAGAAGTAAAAAAAAAGAACGCGTTCGGACTTGTATTTTTTTTTCGGAGGTGGGGAGGGGAGTAGTATTCCTCAAGAAATGTAACGAAATACATTTTATCCGGATTGTATTGCGATACAAAGGAACATTCCAAATGTGTTTCAATACAGGAATACCGATACTGGTGAAAAACAAAATGTATCGCGATATAGAAATACAGATACGAAATGTTCTTTTTTTTAATACTATCGCGATATACTATTTGTACCGCGATACTGCCCAACCCTGGCAGATACATATGTTTTTAATTAGAAACTTTGCTCCGCATCATCCAAAACCCCTAAATTAATGCTATTTTAGAAATACTTTGAGCAAGCGGAAGTGTAGTAGTGCGCTAAATGTACCCCTCGTGCAACACGTACAAGGCTGGGGCTAAGCTAAGAAAGAAAAAACCGCGCGGGCACCTTATGCCACCGGTAGCCTTTCTGCTGCTGCACGTGTGGTAACTTCAGCGCGCTACTGCGCTTCTCACGCTCTAAGATGATTTTTTTAATTGCTAACTTACTGGTTTAAATGATGCTCGATATCTTTCTAAATAGAATCATAGTTTTATTTTCAATATTTTAGAAAGTTAAGGAATTGAGTTAATAACTCACCAGACTGTGACGGTTGTTCGCTTCTCAAATGTCCGCCGGGCTCAATAAATATAGAGCGGCCCAAGTCACCAATCTTAATCTAAAATGGGCCTTGAAAATCGCTGCCTGCACGTAGCCATCTAAACTTTTCGCCAAAGGTGTATTTCACAGGTTGTTTTTTTCTTGTAAAATTACAAAGCGTAGTTTCTTTTAGTAAAAAATATGGCCAAGAAACTTGCCAGGGTCTACGGTGGGCGGCGACCCAGACGACCAAGTCCAGTAGCGGAGTGTGTTTGGCGTTCGTATTGATAGATGGCGTCGGGAGCAGCGTCTGAAGGTGCAGCCGACCAGCGAAAGAAAGCAGACGTCATGCAGACGAAATCCGTTGGCAGCAAAAGCGCCGCCGTTATGCCGATGCGTTTTTGCAATTTAAGTTTTGCTTTTGTTGTCGGCATTTATTTTTAACCAAAGGTACATTTTAAAAAGATTATGTACGCTTTAATAAACCACGGTTGTCGCGAGCCGTCGCGATAAGGAGGTAGCGCCGTCTATCAATACGAACGCCAAAGACACCCCGTTACTGGACCCCTGTCGTCTGCGTCACTGCCCGCCGTAGACCCTGGCAAGTTTCTTGGCCTCATTTTTTACAGAAAGAGAGCTACGCTTTTGTACTTTGACTAAAACAATCGACCTGTGAAATACACCTTTGACGAAAAGTTTATATTGCTACGTGCAGGCGTCGATTTTTACGGTTTATTTTAGATCGAGCCTGGTGACTTGGACCACCCTATATAGTGAAGACGGAATGCACGCAGCAGTAAAAAAGACTTTTCTGAAAGTCTGTTTCGATTGAAGAATATTACTCGGTATATGTGCTATCTTTTTTTAAATGATATACGTCTTCTGTATGCTCTGTTGCAGTGTGTATGGTGATAACGGAGATCATCCTTGGCCGTGCCTCTGTTCATCTCACTTCGACGGAAATTAAATAGCCACCTCAAGCTTAATCATAACTCGTGTGACTCGTAGGCCCGTCTTCTGGGCTTAGTTTTTGCTCGTGCATCTAAAACTTAGCCCTGCGAAAAGTGCACTAATTGTTGGGAAGGTTGTGGAGAAAAAGCTAATATGTTTGTGAGAACGAAAGGCGCTAGCACAACAAGGGATGATTGTAAGAGCTGTACAAACACTAACGTTGGCATTTTAGGACCACGAAGTAGTTAATACACAAGAAAAAAGGGACAGCGATTGGCATAATACATTGCTTCACTGGTCACTCAATTTAAATTAGCATCATCAGATAAACGTGAACGTTCAAAATATATATATTTTACACAATGGTCCCGAAATCTTGTCGTGTCCGGATAAATGTGGAGATTATGTACTCGATTCAGCATTGCGCTATGTGGAGAGGCATTAGAGTTAGCATTCTTAGCAGGCGCCATTACCTGTATATAAGGCTTCAACCAGATTTGCGTTGAGAGGGCCAAATCTTTGCCGTCGTCACTGGAAGAGTAGCCAAAACCGAAAGGATGTGGTTCTTGACATTGGGAGTCCCCTGGATATGCTTTGGACGTGCGTAGGGTGTGCACTGGAGAGCCTCTGAAAAGAGCGAATAGCAACTCATGCCATATACCACTGACGTTGCACACTCCACGTATTGCTTTGCGTGTTTCTGTTGGCACACTTTACCCTCTCCCTTTTCGTCGTTCATTCTTGAACATAGATCAGAAAGCTTGTGTGGCACTGAAAACACCACTGGCACTTCAAAATGAGCCGCCAATTTTTTAGATTATGAGATAGATTTTGAATGTAATGAATCACCACCAGTCTTGTTAGTTGTCTGGAAGGAATATAAGCGTAATCTTTTTCTTCATCTTGGAGACAAGGTTATCCACCACTTCTCCCAAAAAGCGATTGAGGTACCCTCCGCGTTTTAGACGATTCACCTGCGCGAGGAAGCTTTCATCCGCGACATTATGGCATGATTTTGCCAACGAGGCTCTCATTAGGCATGATGCTGTTCCCCTTTTAACGAGTTTAGATAGCGCAGATTTGATGGGCATAACCCCTTTCTTAGTTGGTGGCTTATAGTTCCAACAAACATGGTCACATTCGAAGTTGAGGCTCAAATCTCAAAACTGCAGCCTTCCCTTCCTCATTGTTTCATGGGTAAACGTCATTCCATGTGAATTCAAGTTAAAACAATCTAGCACATCGTTGATTAAGTCCAGGCTAACAATAACGGACTTCGGGGCAAGCACCAAGAAATCATCCACATACCGACAGATTGTGGATTCCCCCAATCTTTCGACATCCTTACGTGTTCCTTTATCACATCCAGCCAAAAATATATCGCAGAGTGTGACAAGTACATAGCGCCCCCTCCAGTCCACCCGTCAATGGCCACCAGCCTCGGCGGGCAACATTGGTCACCGCACCAATAAACGCCGTAGAGTGCACACCGCCCCAGTCAGTCATCGTCCACTTTCACAACCAGGCTGCAAGGCTTCTCTTTGTGGCGGGTGCTTCGGCCCCCTTCGTCCTCGTTCTAGAAATATCGTGGCACTAGCGACCAGGAACCGTGACACTGGAGGCCAACAACGTGCACGGTTTGGCCCACGCCACCGAGAGAGTCACAACACCACCCCCTGCTCCTGTCGCCATGCCGCTCTACGGGATGCTCGAGCCTTTCGAGGAGATGGGTCCGCCTGGCCTGTAGCGTGGAGTACCTGGGACACATATTTTCTCCCATGCTGGCCTGGCCCCGGCTCCCCGCAAGATTGAGGCCGTGCTCAAGGCGCCGAAGCCCAAGAGCAAGAAGGAGCTTCAGAGCTACCTCGGCCTCATCAACTTCTACAGGAGGTTCCTGCCCAACCTGTCGACGCATCTAGAGCCGCTGCATCGTCTACTTCGCGATGGTCAGCAGTGGGCCTGGAAGAAGAAGCAGGACTTGGCCCTCCAGCGCAGCAAGAAGCTGGTCGTTAAGGCTCCTGTGTTGGTGAACTTCGATCCGGCCAAGCCTGTAGACCTCACCGTAGATGCGTCGCCGAACGAGGTAGGAGCCGGCCTGTCGCACCGGGGTCAGGATGGTCAGGAACGCCCTGTGGCGTTTGCTTCTCGTCGGCTTTATGCGGCGGAGCAACGCTACAGCCAGCTCGACAAGGAAGGCCTGGCGCTCATGTTCGGGGTCGAGCGCTTCCAGCAGTACCTGTGGGGCCGGCAGTTCGAGGCAGTCACAGACCACAAGCCACTGTTAGGGCTGCTGGGGCCTGACAAGGCAGTCCCACTACAAGCCTCACCACGTGTGGTTCGCTGGGCCTTGACGCTGGCGGCCTACAGTTGCAAGCTGGTCTACCGCCCTGGGAAGGACCTGGGACCCGCCGACGCCCTGAGCCGCCTGCCCCTGGCGGAGGTGCCTGCTGCCGTTCCAGAGCCAGCTGACGTGTTCCTGCTGGAGCGGGCCTACCCAGGAGTGCTCACCAGGACTGCGGTGGCGCAGGCGACCAGCCAAGACCCTGTCCTGTCTCAGGTTGTCACGGCGGTATCCCGAGGGGAGGAGAAGCGTCACCAAGCCTACAGCCACAAGGTCACCGAGCTGAGCTTGGAGCAGGGCTGCCTGCTATGGGGTTCCAGGGTGGTGATTCCACAAAGTCTCCGAGCCAAGGTCCTGCAGTGTGCTGCACGCGGGGCATCCTGGCGTCGAAAAGACCAAGATGGTGGCACGGTCGCACGTTTGATGGCCTGGCCTGAACCAGGACATCGCTCACCAGGTGCAAGGCTGCCAGGTCTGCCAGGAGAATCAGCGAGCCTCACGCCACGTGGAGATCACCCTTGGCCGTTCCCACTGAGGCCCTGGTCCCGCTTGCACGTGGATTTTGCGAGACCCTTCAAGGGCCACTACTTCCTGGTGGTAGTGGATGCCTTCTCGAAGTGGGTGGAGGCACTGCCAGTCACCACACCGTCGGCAAGCGCGACCATTGCCGCGCTGCGGCAAGTCTTCGCGGCGCAGGGATTGCCGGACATTACTGTGTCTGACAATGGTCCCGCTTTCGCCAGCGCCGAGTACTTGGACTGGCTGCAGAGGAATGGGATCCGCCGGATGCTGGTTCCACCGTACCACCCTGCTTCCAATGGTGCAGCCGAGCGGGTGGTACAGACCATCAAGGACAAGCGCAAGAAGAGCCAGCCCGGGGATTTCCGGACGCAGGTGGCCCGGGTACTGTTCCAGTACCGGACCACACCCGATGAGGTCACTGGCCGTGCCCCCTGCGAGCTTCTCCTGGGACGGATGGTCAAGACACCCTTGGACGTCTTGCATCCAGACCTCCGGTCCACGGCGCTCCTGAAGCAGCTGAAGCAGAAGCTGGCAGCTGACCGAGGGTGCCGTCCCGGGCCTTTTCCGGAGCCGGGAGCGTCGGTCTACGCCATTAACTTCCGTCCTGGCCCATCCTGGTCTGCCGGACATGTGGTTTCACCAGCGATCGCCTCGTCGCTACTCGTCCGCATGGCCGACGGGACCACCTGGCACCGGCACGCCGACCATGTCAGGCCTCGCCTCGGGACCGGGCTTGTACCCTCGGCCGTCCCTTCGGGAGACCAGCCCGTAGGGGGACCAACTACACCACCCGTCTCAGCCAGTGGAGTGCCACCCACCACGGAGGCGACAAAAGTGGCCAGTCCTGTGGCACCAGTGCCACTCACAAATCCGGTCCCTGCGGCTCCACCGGGTGGAGCGCGACCGGTAGAGGCAGCGCCCGGCGTTGCCGCACCCGGCCCGTCAACACCAGTTACCAGGCGGAGTACGCGGCAGCGAAGGCCACCTGACCGTTACTCGCCGGAGTAACCATCGCCGTCGACCGGCCAGGACTTGGCATGACCAGACGCCGCGTTAGTGTCGGCCGTGAGCGTGTTTATTCATGTATTTTGTTCGTATAAAAACGTACTGGGGGGACGGGTTGTGACAAGTACATAGCGCCCCCTCCAGTCCACCCATCGATGGCCGCCAGCTTCGGCGGCAAACATTGGTCACCGCACCAATAAACGCCGTGGAGCGCACAACGCCCCAGTCAGTCCTCGTCCACTCTCACAACCAGGCTGCAAGGCGTCTCTTCACGGCGGGTGCTTCGGCCCCCTTCGTCCACGTTCTAGAAAGATAGTGACACAGAGCACTGGCGCAACTAGGGAGAATTACATATGCCTCGCTTTTGAACGTAAACACCATCCCCAATTGACACAAATGTTGAATTAAGGTAGCATTCTAGTAGCTCTAAAAGTAACTCCACACTTACTCTGCTCGAATTTCTGAAGCTTATTTCATCGTTTTCTTTAATGCACTTTTTACCACTGGGAAAGCTTGCCGAAGGGCGACCAGTCCAACGGCGGAGGCTTTTCTATTGACGTAGAGGACCTTTTCTATTCCAACCCGCATGACAAGCTCTTGCCAGTGGTAAACAAGTGCGTTCAGGAAAACGACGAAATAAGCTTTAGAAATTCGAGCGGAGTAAGTGTGGAGTCATTTTAGAGCTACAAGAATGCTACCCTAATTCAAACTTTTTGTCCTTTGGGGATGGTGTTTACGTTCAAAAGCGAGGTATATGTATCGGCTCCCGTGTTGTGCCAGTTCTCTGAGATTTATTTTGGCTGAATGTGATAAGGGAATACATAAGGATATCGAAAGACTGGAGGAATTCACAATCTGTCGGTATGTGGATGATTTCTTGGTGCCTGCCCCGAAGTCCGTTATTGTCGATAATTTCTCTTGGTGCTTTCCCCGAGGTCCTTTATTGTTAGCGTGGACTTAATCAAAAATGTGCTGGATTGTTTTAACTTGAATTCACATGAATTGATGTTTACTCATAAAACGATGACGAAGGGAAGGCTGCAGTTTTTAGATTTGAGCCCCAACTTCGAGGGTGACCATCTTTGTTGGAAATATGAGCCGCCAATTAAGGAAGGGGTTCTGCCCATCAATTCTGCTCAATCCAAACTCGTTAAAAGGGGAACAGCATCATGCCTAATGAGAGCCTCGCTGGCAAAATCATGCCACCATGTCGCAGATTAAAGCTTCTTCACGCAGGTGAAACCTCTAAAACGCGGAGGGTACCCTGATCGCTTCTTGGGGGAAGTAGTGGATAACCTTGTTTCCAAGATGAAGAAAAAAGATGACGCTCATATTCCTTCAAGACAACTAACAAGACTGGTGGTGATTCCTTACATTCACAATCTATCTCAGTATCTAAAAAGTGGCGGCTCATATTGAAGTGCCAGTGGTGTTTTCAGCGCCACACAAGCTTGCTCATCTATGATCAAGAATAAATCACGAAAAAGGAGAGGGTAAAGTGTGCCAACAAAAACACGCAAAGCAATACGTGGAGTGTGCAACGTCAGTGGTATAGGGCATACTAATGAGTTGCGGGAAATCGTATGTGGGCCAAACGGGGCGTTGCATAAATGAGAGGGCCAGGGAACATGCCTGGTCAGTGAAACAGTCCCCGTCGGACAATCTCGCGGTGCACTGCGATAGGGGCCCATGTGGCCCGGAATTGGAAAAGAAACAACAGTTCTGGGCAGATACGCAAACAAAACAACGCGAGAAATACATGAGGCATTCTGCATAAGAGAGCAAGGGGAGAGTCTGTGTATTAGTGCGCCGTCACTGGACTTAACAGATAAGTTTTTTTATTTTTGAGCTAATTTCAATAAACCTTCAGTTGAGAGTGCGCTTCGTCTCTGTCGCTTTCATCGTGCTTGTTTATTCGGCGCTTTCCATTCAACTATAGAAATGTTGCGGCGCTATTGTTCTTGGAGCATCATTTGTCCACTCGTAATCAATGCTAAGCATGTGATAGCTTAGCGTGGAACGTGATTGGACCTGGTGGCTCGTAGCTTTGGCCTTTAATCCATACTGTGATGAGAAAAAGTATTGTTTCAACAGTGACGAACTGATCTTCTGGTTGGAGAATGCGACATCCGGCTACACGAACGAGGGTCTGAGACAAAGAGGGGAGGGGGAGGGGCGTTCCTCCTTTCCTTTCTCTTGAACCTTTTGGTAACGCTGCGCGATTTGTGAGTTGAGGAGTGTAGCTAGCAAGCAACTTGAAAATACGTTTCATCGCTCCTATAAGGACAGTCATCGGTGCTTGCAAGCATTTTGCTTTTTTACTGTAGAGTCTAGTTCAGCTGACTTAGTCTTACTATATTAAGTGCAAAATAAAGTTTCAACGTCAATTTTTACTACTGATTTTGCACTGTAGTTAAGAGGAGGAAACGGGTGCGGTCGCGACGTGATATTTTATATTTTGTATGAGCTGCAGTGTAGCTTAGTTTGGGGTGCATTGTATTAAAAATGATTTTTATTGCGTGTTCATGAAAGCTGCAGTATATATGTTGCGGACTATTTGATTTAGTCCTCATTATTTAAAATATGTTTGAAACGGCTAGCATGCACAAAAAGGCTTTGTGTTTCAGTGATGAGCGTGTTCGGTGCCCCCAATATGACAGTCTAAAAGCTGAAGATATAAAACATCCATTTCTACACTAAAACACGTCTCATCTTGCCCTCTTTGTGTGGATAATATGCCCATGACTTGGAGCAGAAATTTAATTGGCGGGTTATATAAATATTTTACAAACAAAAAAACTTCCGTCGTAGATCGGCAACGATTTGTTTGTTCTTGGCCACCATGTGATCTTCCTGTTGGGTAAATGGACTCCTCATCCAATGCTTTCTTCATTAGCGGATAAGAACTTTTTCACATCTTGGAGTTAAACGAAGTTCTTGCGTACCCTCAACGTCGGAATTAAATGACGAGTCTATAAACGCAGCAATCCGAAGTTCTTGGGTACCCTGAACGTCACAATTGGAATGCGAGTTTATGAACGCAACATTTGTAAATTGTTGCATGTATAGACTCGTCATCTAATGCTGACGTTGAGGGTACCTAGGAACTTCGTATTGCTGCGTTTATATACTCGTCATCAAATGCTGAAGTTGATGGTGCCTAAGACCTTGGTTTAACTCCAAAATGCGCAATATTTCTTATCCGCTGATGCCGAAAGCTGCGTTCCTCTCGCAAGCTTTCTTGTTGCCGATATTTCGGTACATGAGACGGATTATACGGACGCATGGTTTGTATGGCGTTTCTTGTCAAGGATTTGTGGTGTGCTTATAACTACGCCTGCATTGTATTCGGAAGTACAGGTTTTTGATACAAGACCACATTGGATGTGTATCTCGCAGAAGTCGTCCGTCGCTTTAAGTTGTACGTCCTTACTCTGCATTGCGTGTCGCCTGATGTTGAGCTGTTCCTCGTTTTCAGAAGCGCAACGTACATATAACATCTCACGACCGTTATTTTTCTTGTCATGCATCATGAAAGGAAACACTAATACTCCATAAAATAATATATACAGGGGCATGGCTAAAATATTAACCAAACAATAAAGACATTGCATTAACCTTTTTTAGAGTGACGTCTTAAGGCTGAACTCCATGGGACGAATATGCTGCGAATACCGACAATTTTGCCCGGCGGCTTTGCTCTGCGCGTGGAATCAACACAGTGGCTGCTACGTCACGCGCAAATCGAGCGCGCCGTCGGGCGGCGTTCGCCAGTTATTCGTCACATAATTCGTCCCATGGAGTTCATCCTTTAGGTGCCGATTCGGCGCGCATAGGCGTCGCCGTCGACGTCGGCGTAACCGCAAGGTCACGTGATCCCAAGATCACGTGACTCCCAAGGTCATGTGACCCCTTATGGTCACGTGACCCCCAGGTCATGTTACCCCCCAGGTCATGTGGCCCCCAGGTCACGTGGCCCCCAGGTCATGTGACCGATCTGCCACGTGACCCCCGAGGTCCCGTGACCCCCAAGGTCACGTGACCCCCCGGCCACATGACTCCCTCCGAGGTCACGTGACCCCCAGGTAACGTGACCGCCCCGAGGTCACGTGACCCCCCCCTCCGCGCCTTCCCTTTTCCTCAAGAGCTGCGCTCTAATTCGGAGTTACAGGGAGTTGTAAATGGCTTTCATTTTTTTTCTGGTCGCCATCTTGACCACCTACATATGTGCGAAGTTATTTCTTGAACGCATTTTCTTCAAATCGAGGGGATATTAAAATACACACCTCAAACATTCAACTCCCAGAAATACAATTTGTTGTACTTATTTCTAAGCTTTCGATTGTGAATCGCGAATAAAGCTTCCAGTCAAACCGTTCTTGGGCGTTCGTCTACAAAACGCAACTTTCTCGCGCTTGTCAGATTTGCAAGTGAACCTTGGCGAGCCGGCGCCGTTCAGACACCTCTTCTCTTCCACCGTGGCCGCGATCAATAGCGGCCGTTATGGCGGTGACAGATATTATTGGCGAGATTTCGCAGTGGATATACAGTTACATTTTATGAAGCGTAGTCGTGGCGCGTGACGTGATGTGGCCTTGCGCGTCCTCGAGCACACGATTCTGTAGCAGAGTGGGTGATTCCACTTCCGGCGGCCGAGCGCGACGGTCGTGTAATTATGAGCTCCGTCGGAGCGGCGATAACGGCCACGCCTGGCCGCGGTATCTCTGTCCCTGAATCTGCCGAAGATTACAAGATTATCTTGCCACCTCTGCCAACCGGTTACGTCGTAACCAACGCTGTTATTTTACACTGCGATGCAAAGCTGCGTCCGTACCGGAGCCAAGACTTTCGGAAAGTGCTACAGCGTATGGACGTGCTGAAGGACCTGGCGTCGGCTGGACCCCATCAAATGAACCATGTCTGGTTGCTGCGGCTGCACTCTTTGGCGACAAAACAAAGGTTAGTGAACGCTAAAGAACTAACCGTGAAAGGGGGCGGTGCCTCGTGCTTGACCCGGCGAGCATGGCAGTGAAGCTCAAGCTTCACTGGGTGCCCTACGACGTCCCAAACTGCATAGTAAAAAGGAGATGGAGCGCTACGGAAAAGTCAACGACATCACCAGGGACTTCTTCCGCGAAAAGGGCTTCGAGACGGCGGAGTCCAACACCAGGACAGTCCGCCTGACCCTGAAAGAGGGCTACGCTGTAGAGAGTCTGCCGCATGAAATCCGCCTCGAGAGCTGTAGATGCTGGTGGTGGTCCCAGGGCGAGCCCCGCTATGCCTCCGATGTAGGCGTATGTTGCACATACGCCGGGACTGCCGCGTCCCCGCTGCACCGAATGCCACCGCTACGGACACGAGGCGGAGGACTGCGTGAAGACCTACGCGTCCATGGCGCGCGATCGCAGGGAAGATGACCAGTCGGACTTCCTGATGGACGACGCGGAAGCGGAGGAAGTGGTCGGAGGTCTTCTGTCGGCGCTTCCATCTTCTGACAAAGGGGTACCACCTGAACTAGCAGGCACCGATACTTCGATCGCGGTGACTGGAACGGGCGTCACTGACTGTGCGCCGCAAGCACCAGGGACGGACACCAAGGAGACTCTGCAGTTACCTGCGCCCAAAAAAGGGAGCGCCCAGCTCGTAGCATGTGCGACGGGAGACGGCGAAGGTGGTAAACTCACCCCTGACACCAGTGCGTCGGAGAACAAGGACGTCGAAATGGACCCTAGCCAGCCTACTAAAAGACTCTGGGACCAGGCGTCATCCTCCCAGGGCGACGCCAGAGAGGAAGACACCAGTCAGCCACATTGGAACATACATGGGCCCAAAAAGAGTCGTGGAGGGAAACCACGAGCCCCTCTCGTCACCCGCCAACACAAGGACTCGAAGTAACGGAAGCTGTGGTCTCCAACGAACTTCGAGGAAAACGACACCACGGACGTCGACACCCGAGAGGACACGAAACAACGGTGCGACAGAGCATCCAGCAGTGTGGTACTACAAACGGCGTGTCTTGAAGTTGCAGCACGGTGTGAGTGGAAAAGTGAGAACGGTGCTGGACTACGCCTCCACAACGCTTAAAATTGTGACAGTGAGTCTCTTCGTCACGGCTTTAACGAGATTCCTACGTTAGAGCCATGCTCTAGCTGCGCTTCTAGATAACCCTAAATGAATCTCGATAGGACCTTGCGTGTAGGCAAGTTAAACGTGCGTGGCTTATGTGCCAGACGCCGACAATGTCAAGTCAACCGATTGTTCGTAGAAAAAGATCTAGACATTGTCGCGGTGCAAGAGTCGAAAATAGAAGGCGAGGCTCAAACGAAGAGCATGCTGCTGTTGTTCGAGTCGCGGTACGACGTGTGTGTTAGCCACGCTGTAGGGACGTCGGGGGTGTTTTTTGTTTCTAAAGAAGTCTATGGGGACCGTAGAGCAAGTTGTTAGTTGCGATTCGGGCCGCTTTGTATTGTGTGATTTTTTAATTAATTGTCACAAGTTTCGCGTGTTGTGCGAAGGATGTACGAAGAGTGTAGGCCTTTCCGTACACCCTTGAATATTCAAAAATCATGTAAAAAAGGTGTAGGAAGGGAGTGAGCTCGGGAAAAACACCCTTTAAACACAAACAGGGGTGTTGAAATTTTTAGTGTGTAGCCGCCCGATGTGAAACGATCGTCGTTCAATACGTGCTGCCTGTATAACGTAACGAGGAGTTCTTTCTTCAGCGAGCCGGATGGCACTGACGCGCCTTTCTGGTGAAGTGCTTCGACGAGGTTCGCCTTCGTCAAAATTGCCATTTCTCTTTGACCTAACTTTTCCTCGTTTCGCAAAGGAATAGAATAAAACCGTGGACAACAACACACGTCAGAGAGCGTGAACGTCTCGTTGAACACAACCCCCGCATACACGCGTGAGCTGTCGCCGTTTTTCTTTTTAACAATATGTTCGTTGAATTCAAGCATCGCTGGGTGGGTTGCTGGGTTCGACGAGGGTAGGTCGGAGATGCCGATAGCGTCCAGTCGCGACATCTAAGATGGATTAGGTAGCATTTCGGAGCGCGATGTTTCACAACTGGTTGTTGAAACGGCGGTGGTGTTACTTCGGTTACCCGTTAGACACATGTAGCGGCCTTCTACCATCCATCCAAAGATGGTATGTACTGCTGTCAGATGCTCACTTAGACCTCGAATCTGTCCAGTTGCTACCTTCCAGTAGACGTCGGAGTCGATAAGTACAGTGACCTCTGTGTCTCCCTTTAAACTAGGGGAGCGACGTCAGCCACAATCAGCCCTTCGGAATGTAGCTGATTTAAGATATCATTTTCGAGAGGCGGTGTCGTTACACTACATAGTTCGGGCACTTCAAGCGCCTCCACGGTTACCTTGCTTGTGCTGTATTGGCTCTGAAGCGTCAGTTCGACACGGCGGCAGCGATAGTTTGTGGGGTGTTTAGTGTTTCACAATGTGTAGATGGTAACCTCTTCGGTACCGAGAACTGGGCACCGAGGCCTCTCCGACGGCTCTCGTTTTATAAATTGCCGCTGGCTTCTGGTGTCCAGAAGAACCCCTACGAGTGCACTGTCGGTGGTGCCTGTAGCCCAGGCCTCCACGGTTTGAAGCAAAACCGATGACACTCCCGTGCTGGTTGTGGGAGCGGTGGTCACGTTGTTTGGAAGGCCTCGGTTCTCGTCTGTACATGATTCACTGACACCGGTGAAGCTCGGTCTTGACTCGTCTTGAGGGAAGCGCCATATATCGCAGAGGATGGTGACATGGCGTCCGCTGCAGGTACCGCATTCCAATCATGTCGACGTACGGCAATCATGGGCTACGTGGTTGACCTTGCCGCATCTGAAACAACACCTTACTGCTCTTAGTCGGTTTCGTTTCGTGTCGGGAGATATGTTTGTATTGCAGTCCTGCATTTGGTGTCCGATGCCGGTACAAAGTGGACATGACCCGGACTCTGGTGCGACCGATGCAGTCGGGGGGGGGGGGTGCAAGAGCCGACGGAAGACTGTGCTGAGCGATTTAAGGCCGTCTTCCTCTTCGGTCCTCTTGTGGTAAGTTTGGTGAAGACCACTGAAGTCTCCTTTGATTCTCCTCGCGGATCTCTATTTGTATCCGAAGAAACCTCAAGATGATTGCAACTTCGGCTGTACCTGAGACGCCGGTGCGGTCTGCGTATCACCTGCTTCGGTTAGTGACTCCTTTTCCTTTATGTTCTGTCTGAGCAGAACAGCAAGGTCGTTGGGGAGCGATCTCATGAGGACACGCTTGAGAACAATCGCGGATTGAGTAGGTGGGTCACCCAAACCTTCAAGGCAGCTTGGGCGGAACTGTATTGAATCATACAAATGTCGCAGCTCCACGATGTTGTTGGAGCTGTTAACAGGGGACAATGCCAGTAATTGATCGATGTGTTCGTCTACAAGAAGGCTGCTCCATCCAAATCGTTCAAGGAGAGCTTTAATGGGGAGGTCGCACCCTTCGTCCGAGAGTCGCACCCACTCGATTGCTTGTTTTGCCGGTCCGGTTAAATACGTCTGCAAATATTTGAATTTATGAATGCGTGGGAGCTCGACGTTGTCGTGAATCGTCGCTCGGAAGTGGACCCAAAAGCCTTGCCAGTCCCGAAGGTTCCCCAAAAATGAGGGTATCTGTAACTTCGGGAGGGCAATGGTACGTCATGTTTGGCGAGCGGGTGCGTGGCCCAGACCTCCTGTTCTGGACGAAACTTGATCCCGGTCACCGAGGGCTGTACCGCTGTCCGATACTTGGGATGGTTTGCTGGCGATGCGATTTCGAGCTAGAGCAAAACGAACTCGAGTGACGGTATGACTGATGTTCATGTTGTACTCGAGCGTGCCGACAACCTCGTTCTCCAGGTCCTCGTCATCTACCAGGTCCCTGATCCCGTTGTCTAAGTCTTTTATCCGCGCTTCCTTTTGGAGAAGGAAATCGAGGGGTACTTGCAGGTCGGTGAGGTCGGGATCGGTGCCTTGCAGAAGATCGGTCAGTGTGTTGAGGGTGCGGGTAACGGCTGAACGGATGACTCCGCGCGTTCTATTCATACGCTCCATGGACGTCGGTTATCGTGGTGCGGCAGGAGCGGTCCTTCAAAATCTCCCGGGTTTCGGCACCAGTGTTTGAAGAAAGGACCAGAACCGCTCCGTACCGCTCGCATTCATTTATCTCAAAACGACAGATTCCCCAAGTGCGCTGGCCCACGAGCTCGTGCTCTTATGGGCTGTCGTCTTCTTCTAATATTTAACAGATAGTACTATCGATAGTCGACTATTGAAAAACTATCTATAGTACTATCGATAGTCGGCTGTCGAAAAGCTATGGATAGTACTATCGACAGTCGACTATCGGAAAACTATTGCTAATCAACTATCGGAAAACTATCGATAGTTGACTATCGTAAACCTATCAATGGTACTGTCGACGATTTACTATCGATTGTTTTGCGACACTAGGAGTTTGCGTCGCTTCCTCTTATCTTTTTGTCGCTTTATTTTTTTTTCAAATGGGATACCAACTAGCCCAGGCACTTACCATCCCAACTTTGGTTCAGCTTTCAGTGAGCGGCGGTGCGGCTACAGTGTTCACTCTATAGTCCGTTGCAACCTAAGAACGAAGGGCGATGGTAAGACGGGTGGGGGAGGAGGAAACAGACGGAACGCTGCAGAAGAGAGGGGAAACCTCCTTCTCTCTTTAGCGTTCCGACTGCTTCCTCCTCCCCGGCCCGTCTTACCCTCGCCCTACCTTCTTGGGTTGTAACGGACTATAGTGGCACAAAACTATCGATAGATGTATAGATAGTATCAGTAGTCGCCAGAAATCTGACTATCGATAGTAAAAAAATATCGATAGTCGACTATCGAAAAACTATCGATAGTCGACTATCATAGTTCCGAGACACTATGAATAGTTTTGGAAAAACTATCGATAGTATCGATAGTCAATTTATCGATAGTTTTGCATCACTAGCGGCAGGCCGTAGTGTAGCGGCAGTGATCGAGTGGGCGTGGTCGCTGATAAAAAAAGCTACATACACAGCAAACGTCGCGGCAATGCACGCTTTGCACTGCTTGGTAAGTTCAACCAAATCTTTGCGTGGATAGCGATCGAGCTTAATTTATAGACGCTTTACACACGCGCCAGACTGAGCCGCCATAGCCGACCTTCTCTTGTTTTACCGAGATACCGAGCCACTGAAATTGGTGTGGACGAGCCTCCACAATGACCAATGCTGGGGAGAAAGACAGAATGAAATCCAAGATGGCAATAACCTCGCCTGCTATGGTAATAATCAAGTGAAGTAAACGTAATAAGGGGAAACAAAAACTGAAGGTTAGTTATGGCGGTGCTCATGCACAGCTGCTGCAAAGCGTCTATAACTGTAGCAGAGCCCTGGGATAGGGAATGTACGGTGACAATAAGCAGCAACGTAAGGATGTTAAATATGCCTCTTTTAAAGTGTTCTATACAATATTTAGATACATTTTGTTTTTTCAGGAATACCAAATGGAAGATGGCTATCATTGAGTTCGCCATCATGCTTCTCGGCCTCGGAGCTCTCGCTTACCTGGTCCTTTCCTTGCGTAAGTTCGTGAATCGTGTACTTTTTTCTAAAAGGAAAATTTGTGACCCCAGGTTTTGTCAATAGCCCTAATCCGTGTGCATAAGTTTCACGTACTCAAAATCATGCGAGCGACATTTACCTTGAAGTTCTATGATGCAAGAAATGCATTTTCGAACCGCCATCCACAAACCCAGTATTAATACTATTTTTTTATTCTTCTAAGCTCTTCAAAAGGATGAAACGCAATAGGGCTGTCGAGCCCCGTTAGCATCGCCTGCTCATGCGCTTCTCATGCTTTTCCTGCCAGTGATCGGGAACTGCGGCGAGCACGGCCTAGTCAGTAGCGTGTCTGGCTTGCATAAGAAGGGTCGTGGGCTCAAATGAAGCCTAAAATTCTTTAAACAATTTTTTTATGGCAAATGAATTTTCTTATAAAGTAAAATCATTTCAGACCGTCGGCGATTTTTAATTCATAATACACGTCATGTTTCTAAATCACTTTTATTCCGCGAGTGACTTCACGTTTCACACGAGTGTTACGGGTTGTTTGAAATTGCCGCGCGAGCTGAAGTGGCTTTTACGTCATGACCCTATCGACCAAAGAGGATTTTTGCGTCACGCCACCAAAGCCAGTTTTTTTCTGCCATGCCGCCATGGCCGCATTTTCTGCGACAAATGTTCCTTAACGATATCGCGTTAAAATGCATGATTAAGCCGAAATACAAAGTCATTGCATGTAATATCGTGTGATACGGTCAGATAAATTTCCCCCTCCCTAGTAACAATACCCGGTCCCCTCCACGCTTTGCTTTTTCATAAAAAAGAAACTAATAAAGTTAAAGGGGCCGCCCGTAGAATGTTTATACCAGTTGAAAATGACACACATCAAGTATGTTTTTAGTTTTACTCTAATCGGAGACGCTCTGTATACGTATATACAATATATAACTACTCAGAGGCAGAAAATCATAATGAAACGAAACCTACCGTCCCCTAGCTGTTTTTTTTTCTTCTAAGAATGGCGGTGCTCAGAGCCAGTGCTTAGACATGGAGGCATTGAGAGAGATATGAGGAGGTTTAACAAGTAAACTAAGCATGGCACTAGCTTTTTTTATATTTTTAGTGCCGTATAAAATATCCGCTTAATATGTGTGAGAGTTAAGGGTTATCTTCGCATCGCGCACAATTTGTGAAACATGTATTGTTTCGTTTTACTCATTTAAAAGAGATTAAATATCACTGAGTAGAATACTGCTAAAATATGTAAACTAAAGTTGGCTTGTCGTCCACTCGCATATAAATATCACTTGGGAAACGTGCAGTGAAATCTGTGGCAACGGTCGGTAACTGGATAGGAAGCCATTGGGTGGTGCGCCTCCAAGACACCCACCGTCCCTTCCACCCGGCTCTTGATGAGTGTGCCACCAAGTGCTAGAAAAGACGGTAATTTCTCGTAGGAGGCGGAGCACCTAGTGGTTCGTTAACCTGTCACGCCTGTAATAATTTATTTTTTATTTTCCCCATATGCCATGAAAATCATGCTCGTAGTTTAATTCAATAAAACGTATAACACAATTATATCAACTGCACCTCAGACAGACAGATTAAAAATTTATACTTATACATATATTCAATGCTAAATGGCATATTAATACGCCTGATCCGGATTAAGATATGTTTACCTAGATGCATCCACTGGGTGTATCAAGGAGTGACCAGGCTCTTTAAATCGACCGCAAAATTCGGTTTATTAACGTATCGCGCTACTACTTTGTGCAGCGTTGCCCACAGATGGTGCATTTTTTCGTAAAATTGGCAAACAGCGAACTTACCTGAGGAAAAAGTAAAGAAAGAAAAAAGCTTAGCTCTTATGGAAATGCAGCGAAGTCAAAGGTCTTCAAACATTACGGCACCGTTTCTCACGGGAGACAAGAAATGGCGCAAGCGGTCGCGATGCGAACTGCTCCAACGAACGAGCTTACGGCGCCGAGAGCCGGCGTTTTTAGCAGACGTTCTTTTCGACTCAAAAGCGGAGCGCGTTCCGCAGGCGGCGACAGTCCCAGAAACAAAAACAGGTGCGGTAACAACAAGGAACTGCAAAGCAGACGACATTGGTACCCCGACAAAAACAGTCAAAATATCCTGAAAAAACATTTTTCTAATCGATTATGTGTCCATTCAATATGTTTTATTAGTACGGATAATAAAACAATGCATTGGCAACTGATATCAGAAAAGCTCGCACCGTTTTTGAGTCGAAACGATTGTGTGCTAAAGACGTCGGCTCTCGGCACCGCATGCTCGTTCGTTGGTGCAGTTGGCATCGCGACCGCTTGCGCCATCTCTTGTCTCCCGTGCGAAATGGCGCCATATTGTTTAAAGACCTTTGGCTTCATCGCATTTCCATAGGAGCTAAGCCTTTTTCTTTCTTAAATTTTCCTCGGGTAAATTCGCTGTTTGCAAATTTTACAAAAAAAATTCACCATCTGTGGGCAAAGCTGCAGAAAGCCATAGCGTGATAGGTTAAGATACCGAATTCTGCGGTCAATTTGAAGAGCCTGGCCCCTCCTTGATACACCCAGCAGAAATAAACTTCGGGCGATAAGATTACAGGAATAATCGAGATCGAATCCTCGAGGTTCAATGTCTGGTCGAGTGTGCTACCCACTTGAAACGTGGACGTTCACGTTCGAAGAAACCAATTATTGACCTTGTCAGATTATTGGTAAGATTTAGCAGTCGAATACAATTGGTCTTTTGGTGCAAACTACTTGTAGCGGTTGTCACACGCAAGCCTCCAACCCGCACCCCTCTACCCTCTCAAAAAGCAATACGATAAGCTTTTTTTCTTTTTTTATGTAAAGTACATGGGCGTTGTGGCTGTTGTATTCAGGCTGCTGCAGCCCAGCTGCACCGGATCCGCAGGATTACAAAATTACAAGAGACATTACTTTGGTTAGCAAGTTACAGCACTCTTTTAGGGGCTCTATCAAGAAGTTTACACGACATAAATCAGCAAAATCATCGAAAATTATAGTCGTAGGCGTGAAAGGAAGCTTTTTAGGAAGGCCTGTGTTATGAATTACGGCTTATATATTTTAGGATATCATTTTTTAGAGAATCTCCACGGAATTCTTATGAATGTTATTTATTCAGATTTAAACTAATGATGCGGCGAGCTGTATCATTATTTGCGCAATACTGACCTTTTTCCTTGACTCGATAGCACGATATATTTTTTTTAGTGATAAGTGATTAGTGAAAATGTGGTCTTCAAGCAAATTAGCATCTGGTAGGGGTTACCTTTTCTTCTTCCATTTATATGCTCAATGTTACAGTAACATTTAATGTGTGTTTTGGTATTCCAATTCGTTGAAGATTTAGATGGTTTTAGCTCTAAAATAATTTTTGAATTGCACATAAATCAAGGGAAACAGACGGCTTCTTAACATTTTTTCTCCTTTTTTTCTAAGGTAACTTTTGCGGCAACCTAACCGAAAAAAATGTATAATTACAGTATGAAAAACAAACCAGATTTCCGAAAAACAATTTGGATATACCAGGAAACTTACCGTATTTTAGAAAAACGGTTTAACAGTCTGGGCTTATGTCGGGAAATATACCAGGAAAGAAAATAAACGGTTTGCAGAAACCGGTAAACGTACCGTATTAAAAATAACAATTTAGCAGTCTGGGCCTATACCGGGAAATATACTAGGACAGAAAAGAACGATTTGCATAAACCAGTATACGTACCGGGTTTGCAAAAAAACGGTTTAACAGTACGGGTCTATACCGGGAAATATACCAGGACTGAAAATAAATGGTTTGCGTAATCCAGTAAACGTACCGGATTTGCTAAAAACGGTTTAACAGTTCAGGTCTATACGGGGAAATATATCTGGACAGAAAAGAAACGGTTTCCCCAAGCTGTGTTTGTACTGGGAATCATACCCGGAGCACGAGACCCAGGATGCATGCAAACACGGATCAAAGTGTGAAACACAGTGTACAATTTGAGCAGGTCGGGTTTAATCTGGAAGCTGTGCCAGTATTGCAAATTTCAGTTTGAGCACACTAGGGACAGAAAGATGCCAGAAGCATAATGTTTAGCAAACTCGGTACTACTCAACATTCACAACATGTAATTAAAAGTTCAGGCGAGATCAAGCAACACAAAAAAATATATGTCCGAATTTGTAATCTTCGCAATTGGCCTGCAAAAATATAATCGATTTTTAGGAATCAGTCTAAAAGGCATGTCGGAAAAAGCCCTAGCAAACAGTTTCCGCTTAGCCCAGCCCAGAGTTTGAGGATTCTGCCTAAAAGGCAAGTCAGATAAAGTCTGGGCCAACAGTCTTTGACAGTCTGAAGCTGCTCACTACCCACATATTAACTCCCCCCCCCTGGAAACGCTGTTCGCGGCGTCCAGCCGGCAACCCAAGCACCGCTGTTTCCCTATGCGTTTCTAGAAAGAAAGTCCCATACCATTTAGTTCAGCAAAGCTTCTGTAGCGATACTGCATACTAGGCGTATGCGTGCCGGAAAGAGGTCAGACGACGAACTGCGCGCTAGGTCATGAAGGAACCAAAAAGCCTCTGTTTATTGAGCGTGCCGATAATATACACTCCCGGGCCCATCACGTGGTCATGACGCTGGGCGGACGGGCCAGCGATAACAACACAGACAAGCGACAACAAGCGATAACACAGCTTTATCGACAACATTTTTATTGCAATAATGATTGTGCAAAAAAAATTAAAAAGGAAGGTAAAAAAGTATGCACGAAGTTTCGTCGACAGTAATTTTTCTCAATGATAATTGTAAAGAAAAACATAAAAAAACAAATGTTTACTTTTTGCATTGAACCTGGGTTCGCTCCGTATGAAGCGGGCATCTTTCCACAAAGCTACACCTGCGAATACTCGTTTTGAGAATTCGTTCTATACGAGGTCCAACATGTTTCGCGTCGTGCGTAATATTCTAAACCGAATCCTGCGTCCGCATTTTATATATTTCTAGAACTGTCGTGGGGTGCGTCTCTGGGAGTGAGTGAATGTGCAGCAGCTTATTCGGGACTATACTCCGTTTCATACATAGTGTGCAACGCAGTCAAAACTAGCGCAGCGGTTTGCATCGCCGACCGCGTCTATGTTCGCCCCATATAATTGTGCGTCCCCTGCAAAATTGTTCTAATAAAGTTGAAAAATGTGTGTTTTCAGAGCTAGTAACTGATAGTGGCGTTATGATTTCGACGGAGCACAAATGTTTTTTAATAAAAAGGAAAAGATAATGTAAACTACTTTAAATATTTTCCGTTTTCGTCCATGCCGCAGCCGCTGCGGGTTTTCGGGTTATGTGGCACTGGCTGGTGTTGAGAAGATGGCGTCTTACGCAGCAAGCTCAGGTACCTCTCCTGCTCGAATATTTTCAAAGATTCGTTGTGCGAATACTTCCAAAAAGTGCAAGCAGGTGATCACCAATGAGTACACGAGTACAAGAACGCGTTTCCCGGAGAAGTCGGTCGTGAAGTCCTGGAGACGGTCAGTAACGACACCGGAGTGCGCGCCCGTACTGTCGTGAGGTACAAGGCGCAGTGTCTATCTGGCAAGGTGGCGTCCCCGAAGCGAAGACCTCGCAACGTAGAAGTTTTGAGCACGGGGACCGTCAGACATGACGAATTCACACACAACGCCATTCACCTGAAGGTGCATCGCAAGTACCCCGAGAGGGAGATTCGTACCCTTGACGGCTATTTCAAAAGAAAATGTACAGGCCACAACTATTGTCGATTAACGTCTTATTATAAATGTTGGGACATGGCTGGTATCAGTGCGATTTCTCAATCCACGCTGCACGAAAGAAAAATATAACTTGGTGCTGAAGGCAAATAACACTTGCAAAGTGGCAGAGCAGATGGTAGAAATGTTGCCTCTCGGCGACTTTTAACTAAAAAGCAAGAAAGGAGGAATTAAAATATGCAGTTCGGCAATGTGCACAAACTTAGACAAAATAATGTCTAAAAAAACAAAAAAACTTCGCACGTTTAATGGGTTTGAAGCACTGCCAGCAAGACGTCAGTATCGCCAGAGCAGCACCTTGTACCACTCGTCCACGAACCGCGCGGTGTGACACATTTTTTTCTGTATTTTTATGCGCACCACTTCAGTACCTTTGACAGCTTTGCACGCTATGTATGAAACGGAGTATGATTTCCCATTTTGAGAACCACACTGCGAGTTGAAGCAACGCCGAAGGCTACGCGTCTCGCAGCGCTGCCTGTTGAATGACCATTCGAAGAGTTTGCACACTGTGAAGGTAAGAGCGTTCACATTGAAGAGCTCTCTTTACAACGCCTACACTCACACACAGAGCTCACAATTGAAGGGGGACCACCGAGGTTTTAAGAGCCACTGATCGCAGTATACGCATTCTGAAGACGCCGCGTTGTCGTAGATTCTTTTCACTAGCTAGGTCCTGTAGGGATGAGGCCAGGGCTGGGGGATTCATCGCTGGAAACGTAAAGGAACCATGCAAACGACGTGAGGCTCCCGGACGTGGTTCGTGGGAGCCGATGACGTCCAAGCCACGATCCGAGCAGCCCTAGTTGCAGCCTTGCTTCCGAGAAGACTGGATATTCTTTCCTGCGGGCACACAATGCTTAGACAGCATGCTTGTGGCTGATGCGGATCGCAGGAGGTCGATAACTAGGGTGCCCAGACGTCCCGTTTTGGCAGGGACAGTCCCGTTTTTGAAGTCCGCTTCTGCCGTCCCGTATTTTTGTCCCAATAAGGAATTATGTCCCGTTTTCGGAGGAGTGCATAGTTTCTAAATTGACACAAAGCGAGTTGAAGCAAACCAAAACTATGGCTAATCGTTACAAGTGTATTTTACAAAAATTACCTGAAGGTACTTTAAAATATTTACCCAGTAAAATTCAGAGAAGTGTTCTTGCCCTCAAAACCTTCTTTCTGTCGCGAAGACTCGTGTGTAGAAATATGTTTTGAGTTACTGAATACAGCACGCATGTAGTACGTTAACGTTTTGAAATACCAGTTCTTAGAATACATTTTTCTCCCGATCTTAATCTTTCGTGCGCCCCCCCCCCTTTCCCCTCTCCCCCCGGGGTAGGATGTCCCGTTTTCTACCTTGAGGACTATGGTCACCCCACTGATCTCAATGACAATTGCTGGATCGCGCTTCCCGCTCCCGCAAGTAAAGCCACCGGACGCAACCTCCCTGGGATACGATTTGCGGTTTGGCCAGCGTTTTGTTGCGGTTTTCCAGCGTGCTGTAAACACTTTTTCTACTCGTTCGTCGTCATTCGCCGAAGAAGTTTTTAAGGCTTTGTATATTGTTGAGACTTGCCGTTGTGAACACGTGGAAAAATTTACGAAAGCGCAGTGCCGCACGAAAAAGGCACAACTCGTCGAAAGCAAGGGTCTGGCGGCGTGTTCAAAGTTTCCTTGGCACGCCGAAGTGCCGTGTATCTGTGCCTTCGCGCGCTTGGATACCGACCAAGAATCGACGCCATGTGGATGTGTTTTCCGAGTGCTATGTGCGTGAAGCCGTATTAAAACGTACAACTCGTCGAAAACAAGGGTCGCCGGTCTCCCGGCGCGATGAAAGCTTCCTTGGCACGCCGAGTGATGCATCATTGTGCCTTCGCACGCTTGGAAACCGATCAAGAATGTATGCCGCACCAAAGTTCTGAACGTGTGTCGCGCGTAGATGCCTTTAGATCAGGTGTCTCCAAACCCCGGCCCTCGGGCCAAATCCGGCCCGCGGATGTCTTACGACCGGCCCGTGACTCACCGTGGTCCTTCCAATGAAGCCCGTCCCGTCGCCCGCTTCCAGCAAGTCCGCTGTTACCGGTGCCCAAAGTAAAGAAACGGCACCGCGCACCAACCGCGTAAACTAAGACACCACGAAGAAAGAGAAGAGACTGCCTGTTGTAGCGCAGGTGCTCTCGCCATATTATTCATTAAACATCGAAATCACGAGCAACACTATTCTTAGTCCCCTGATTTATTTCTGTGTAACTAATCGTTCGCTGCAATTCCTTTCTGTTGCAGCATTATTGTATAACAGCATAATATATGACTACTGCATATTGTCAGCATAAGTTTTACCATTCTGATTAGTGTTGGGCCGTTTGTGAACATGCCAAAGTTCTTAGGCGCTTCGATTGATGAGTTTTATTTGGCCCAATAATTGTGTAATGCTATTGTTTGCTAAATTACATTTTAATATAGAGTATAGGTATTCATGATTGTCTTAGATTCATTTTTCATGACTACTCTAATAAATTTTGTATTTAAATGATTATATATGATATTTTTTTGCTGTTCTCTTATCTGTATTTACTTATTTATTTCCCGGCCCTCGAGACCGCGACAGACCCCAGATCCGGCCCCTTATCCAAAAAGTTTGGAGACCCTTGCTTTAGATCATTTATATATATATATCGGCCACGGAGTTCTGGGTCGTTCAGCTGTTCCGGTGAGTTGCTATCTATAAAAGGGGAGATCTCTACGTGTTCTTATGTACTATTAACCATGGCTATGTTCCATATCTAATCTAATGGATCACGTGGGAGCACGAATAGAGCAAAGCTGTGGAGCAAGCAGGATTTTCGAAGGCAAAAGTACAAGACAGCGAGACTGAAAATCTTTGAAGCGCGGCTCATATGGTCGCGTGCAATATCTTGACCAATCACAATTAGGCGAGCCGCACTCAAACGTCAAGTGCAATTAGGTAGGTTGATAATGAGCCAGCACTGATCAGTGATGAGGAGCTGTTTTGCGCAGTATTCTGTAAATCGTCTAAGGACGAAAAGAAGACATTCCTTCCTCCCTTCTTCCGTCACTACTGGACGCTGGAATAAGCTCGTTTGTGGACCGCGAGAGGCACATACGGCTTCACGCGCATTGCACTCGCTAAACACATTCACACGGCGTCGATTCTTGGTCGGTATCCAAGCGTGCGAAGGCACAAAGACACGGCACTTCGGCGTGCCAAGGAAGCTTTGAACACGCCGCCAGACCGGCGAAACTTGCTTTCGACGAGTTGTGCCTTTTTCGTGCGGCACTGTGCTTTCGTAAAACTTTCCATGTGTTCACAACGGCACGTCTAAACGGTGCGCTGAGTCTTAAAATCTTCTTCGGCGAATGACGACGAAGGAGTAGAAAACGTGTCTACAGCATGCTGGAAAACCACTGCAAAAAGCTAGCAAAACCGCAAATCGCATCCCAAGCGAGTGAAGTCCGGTGGCTTCACTTAGAGCACTATATAGCTCCTACGGAGCAGAGTAGCGCAATCCTTTGATCCGCGTCGTGTTTTGCCGACAACATGGCCGACAGAGCAGCTCGGCGCGAGTCACGTGGTACTCAGGGTTCCAGGAGGCGGCCTGTCCTATAGGCAACCTGCAATGCTTTTTGGTTTGGCGCCATCTAGCGACTGAGGCAAGAAATATTGGGTACCCCTGGGAGTGCGGGCTGCGTTGCTCAAACGTGAGATATTACTCTAGTGGCGCCGCTTAGCCTAGTGTCTGAAGCAAGAAATACTGGGTATCCCAGGAAGCCGCGATCGCGTAACGTGGCAGTACAGCGGAAGCCACGGCCTCGCGGGCCAATGGGAACGTGACTGCTTTATCACCGGACGCGCCTCTACCCGAAGAAGTATCAAGCTTTTTGCTGCGTCATGCTCCAATATGTGTGCGCTGCGCTCGTATACGTCGCGCATTTCGAAGCCTTCGGCACGCAATGTGGGGCTTATTGTTCACCCTTTGTCAAGTTACAACAAGACAGGGTTTAACCGTGGGCTCTCACTCTGCTGGCGCCGCCTGCCATTGCCGGCTGGCTATGGGAGAACACATGGAAATCAACGCTACACGGCTGATTAAAAAATAAACGCCGAGTTCACACTTTTCGAAACTAGTCTGTCGTGAAGTTGGTAACGCACTAAACACATTATAAAATATTTCATAATATCAGATGCGTGTGAAACTTTTGAGAAGGCAATTTCCAAGGCAATGGCGTTTGAAGCAGACGATTTGTGTGCGCAGCAGAAAGGAACTTTCTGGGTTGGCGGAGCAGGTCACGTGGATGGTGCGACGTCGCCATGACGTCGCCGCGTCGTCTGCTGCATAATGCCGTTCAGGCAATTTAAAAAAAAAGTTACGTCGTTACATGGCACGCATCTTAAAGCAAATTATTCTAACATGTTCCTTTAATACGTCAAAAACTATTGACGTTCCGTACGTTCCCCCAATATTGAAGAAACAATGATTTTCTCACGTTCCCCATGCATTTCTGATCGGAGTTGGAACGCCCGGCCGTTCGCCGCTTGTTGCGAAGAGAGGCGTTCTAGATTGCGCTGCTCTGCTCCGAAGGAGCTATATAGTGTTCTAGCTTCACTCGCGCTATAGCGAACAAGCGGGGAAGCGCGATTCAGCAATTGTCATTGAGATCAGTAAGTCACCCTATGGATAGCAGGACAACCTATGCACAAAAAATGGTCGAGCATTTCACAGAGAATGATTATCGCCGACATGTTAAAATAAAACAAAGCTGAGCCAGGCCAAGCTTCAGTTCAATACACAATGTAGCTGAGACAGGCCAAGCTGCAATTTAGTACACAACGAAGATGAGATAGGCCAAAGGAGGATATAAAGATTGCCAAATCTTTATATCCTCCTTGGATAGGCCAAGCTTCAGTTTGCTTTAGAACCATAGAGTTATTATAATGTATGCTAGAGGTTCAACTGGCACTAGTGTGCTGTTGTAAATTGAAGCAGACAGCAAGCAGTCGGAAATTGACTTCCGGTAATGCATTTCTATGATAAAAAGCGAGTGAATTTCCTCTCTGCGCTCGATTATAAGAGCAAATAACACGAATATTTCGTACGTACTAGGCACATCGGAACATTTCCCAGTCACGCAGATGAAATAATTGGTCAGTTAAGGCGTTTTTCTTTCAAATTCATTGCATTGAAAACGGTGCTAAGAGGGCTTCGTACGTGTATTTATGTGCACCGTCGGACACTGTTAGCGCGAACACGGCGTCGGCGCTTTTCAGTAAGGGGATATACTTTTTTTATTTATTGAAATAATCCCACAGCGCCCGTGAGGGCATTATAGTGGTGGAGGGCAAATACAAAATGAACATGACGCCAAAGAACACTTAATTTCTTAAACAGACAAAACTCAATGGGTGACTTACCCGGAGCAATTAACATGAAAAAAGAAACAAGCGAAAACCCAAACCAGCGTAAAGCTAAACACTGCTACTCGTGAATATATACAGACAAAGCTGAAGTTTGTAGAAATAACAATTTTTAAGAATCTGACAATGCGCGATAAAATTGAGAGCTTACGTTTGTTGAGACAATGTGTTCAGGTAACTGGTTTTAGTTGAGTATTGTGCAAGGAAAAAATGAGTAATTGTAAATGTCTGTTTTGCTGGTAAAGTGCCTAATTTTTCTGCTATGATCCAGGCGCCGAGAGATGAAGTGTGGTGGAAGTAAATATTGCGTTTTGTCAATTCCACACTGGTCGTAATATATACTGTGAAGGAGTTTCAGGCGGAAGCATTTACGACGATTCAGTAGAGGCTGCCAGTTAAGTTCACGTTTCATGGCAGTTACACTTTGACCACGCAAGTATGCATTAAGGACAAATCTGGCGGCTCTGTTTTGTATCAGTTCTATAATATTTATCAGGTACTGCTGGTGGGGATCCCAAACTTCTGAAGCGTACTCTAGAATGGGCCGAATATTTGTGAGATACAGAGTGTTTTTGACCTATAGAGGTGAATTTCTGAAATTACGCTTGATGAAGCCTAGCATTCGATTAGCTTTAGCAGTCATGTACTCAATGTGAAAGCGCCCTGACAAATCATGGGAAAAGTAAACGCCTAAATATTTTACTTGTAGTGACATGTTGATGGGAATGTCGTTAATCTGGTACATGTTGGTGATAGGGTTACGCTTTTTAGTTACACGAACAAAGTGACATTTGTTAACGTTCAAATCCATTCCCCAAGATCTACACCAGTTTGCTATGTGGTCAAGGTCGGCCTGGAGAGTGATACAATCGTTGAAAGAACCTACTGCTCGATAAATTATACAATCGTCAGCATACATGCGTATACTAGAAAAAACATCTACAACAATATCATTGATAAATATTAAAAATAAAAGCGGCCCCAACACCGATCCCTGGGGTACACCAGAAGTGACGGAAATCAAAATCAGATGACTTGCCATTAATTAACACTGCTTGAGTCCTACCACTTAGGTAATCTGCTAACCATCCAAGAACTTTACCATCTATTTCTAGGGACTTCATCTTATGCAGAATAAATTTCTGTGGCACGAGATCAAAAGCTTTCCGGAAATCAAGAACAATACAATCTGTTTGACGGCCTTTATCGTATGCGTATGCTAGGTAATGATAAAATTCCACTAGCTGAGTTGTGCATGACAAGCCTGGGTGGAACCCATGCTGAGATGCAGTGAAAAAATTATTTGACTGTAAATGTTGAGCAATACTTGTGTAGATCACATGCTCCATAAGTTTAGAAGACGTACTTAGCAACGATATGGGCCTGTCATTTTCAACTTGTTTTTGGGGCCGCTTTTATGCACAGGCACAACATAAGCTTTCTTCCAGTGAGAAGGCAAAACACTATCTGAAAGAGATCTGGTAAACAGGACGTGCAAGAACATAGCGAGTATACCTGCACATTCCTTAAAAATGTTGTTAGGAATGCCATCAGGACCTGGAGACTTATCAGCTTTAAGTGACCCCAGAAGTTTAACCAGTCCATCAGAGTGGAATTCAATTTCCGGCATGTCACGCAACTGATTTACCGCGTTCGGCAGAGCCAAGTGCACCGCAGTTATCGGGGGAGAAAAACTGATTGGAAGTACCTACTAAAGCACGTAGCTTTTGCTTGGTCATCGTGTATGGTCTGTTCAAGTTCCTCAATTGATGGTATGCCAACCTGGTCCTTCTTGTTGCTTTTTACCAGTTTCCAGAATTCTTTAGGGCCCCTTTTAAGACGATCACTTAAAGTGCCCTGAAAAACAGTTTTAGCTATTTTGAGTTTCCTTTTGTAAATTTTACTTAGGTCGCGTAACCGAGTAAGGGACGCGGCAATAGAAGTCCTGCGGAAAGTTAAGTATGCACGCTTCTTTTTCCTCAAAATTTGCCGTAACTCTTTATTTATCCAAGGTTTGTTTTTTGCTTTCTTGGAGAAATTAGCTTGTGTGGGATGTAAGTGTCAATTAAGGCAGTAAGCTTAGTTTAAAAAAATGTTCCACAGGGATTCAATGTCCATCTCATAGCTGTGCATTTCAACAATGGCAAAAAACGTTACAAGTTCCTCAGCAGGGCTAGCGTAATTGCCCTGATCGTAAAACTAAATCCTCCGCGGGGACTGCCGAGCCGATAGCGGACGTTTACACTGTATACTTGCCACAACTATGTCGTGATCGCTAATCCCCGGAAGGTGGGTGACTGCAGAAATAGCTGTTCTGGAATCGAAAAGAAGGAGGTCTAGGGTACTTGCTCTATTGAAGTCCACTCTGGTTGGTTCAGTGACGTATTGGGATAACCCAAAGCTTGAAACAAAGTGAGAAAATGTCGTGTATAATATCGAAGAGCCGGTAGTTAACAATTGCTTATCATGCCACGTTATGTCAGGCAGGTTAAAGTCACCGCCAAGTACAAGATAATCATTTGAAATGGATGACAGCTCGTCAGATAGGGATAACAGCGATTCATGGGTTGCGCTGGGAGGCCGATAGTATGATCCGATAGCTAGGGTTTCCCCGGAATTTAGATAAATCTTACACCAAACCGATTCACACGATGAACAAGGAACATTTTTTGCGAACTCTGAAGGTCGTTTGCGATTAGTAAAAAAACGCCACCACCATGCGTAGTTCTATCCTTTCGATAGGCAGAATAATTGGAAGGGAAAATGTCTTCGTCAGCTATCTCTTCGGTTAGCCAAGATTCCGTACCTATTACAATGCTAGGTTGCGTCGTAGCGACAAGTTCAGCAAAGTCATCAATTTTATTTTTTTATGCTGCGACAGTTAATAAGTATTGCCTCAAGTTTCGACTGAGATGCTGGTGACACATGATTCCGTGGTAGTAGCTATGATTCACTCTGTTGGGTGGCAACTGAGCTTGACAATTTCATTTGTTGGTGCGTTGACTCGTCCCAGGTATATACCTCGCTGCTGACTATTAATTTATCATAACGTAAAGATACTTTGTCTTCTGGCTTTCGAGTATGTTTTATGCTATTCCAGAGTTCTTTCCGTACTAGCTGGACCCTACGTGAGAAGTCTTCAGATATAAATACTTGCGACCCCTTCAGTTTACGAGCGTTACAAAGGATATCTAGCTTTTCATTGAAATCGTACAGACGCAGAATTACGGGCCTCGGTTTACCTTCCATCAAACGCCCCAGTCTATGTATCCTCTCAACACTGGCAATGGTAAAACCTTGCTTCTCTTTGAAAACACTTTGAAGCACCAGTTCTTTTAACTCCGTTGTACTTTCATCTTTTATCTCTTTTATTTTGTGAATTTAATTATTACGCCTTCCTCTGTTTTCTAGGTCGTCTGCTTTCTCGGTTAAAAATGTTACTTTGTCGGGTAGGCGCTTTAGGTTTTGCTCACATCGCTCTACCTATGGGGGAGCCTTTGATAATTCTTTAATTGTTGACTCTATTGCTGTTAGCCGTTAGTGCCAGACATGTGTAGCTCGAGTTTTGTTTGCATTGACCTTATGTCAGCCGATAAACTTTGCTGGTTATCTAAAATTGCCGCAAATTGTTCCTCCACAGTTGGCCCAGGGTTGAGTTCCACATCGCCACTTAGGATCAGTATCAGCATACACAGAGAATCAAAGGAACCAGTAAGACTCTCGCACACTGTTTTTGGGCAGGGCAGCGCAGCAAGATACAGGTAATCGCTCTTGAGCGTGGATACCAAAAAGGTTTTCCAACCTGTATTAAAAATAAGAACGGGTTCATGGACGTCCGCATCGTTGCTGCGCTGCACTGCCCACTGACGACAACAGGCCTTGGGGGCGGATCCATGATGTAGTTGATGTCGATGATGGTGGAGCATCCCGTTCCGCTCGAGGAACAGAGTCTGCTGTTGTAGACCAGGAATCGGAGACGGGGTCGAAGTGGTTGCAGCTTGAGTTGGTGACCAAAGGTGTTCGCACTGAACAGGTAATGCTGGTAGGCGCTGGCTCAGGCCGAGGGCAGCGTTGCGACACCGGGTCGACACTCCAGGCAAGGAACTGTATTAAAAATAGGAACGGGTTCATGGACGTCCGCATCGTGCCAAACGAACAAAGGGCATGTGGAAAACCGAGAGAGACGGCAATAACTACGCAATAACACTGGATAAGTAACTCCTTGTGCTTGAAGACGATCAAAATAAATTGAAAGTCACGTAATATAGTTTGATTCTCAATAAATAAGTAATGCTTTAGTCTTTCTGCTCGTGAATATGTGCGAAGATGCTTGTTCTGGGTTCAAATCATCACACGCACGCTCCAAACCTTTGCAAATAGAAAGAAGCCAGAGAACAGGTGCCCGATAAAAACTGCCCGACATAGGAGATAATGAGAGAACACACCTTTCGTAGCTCACGTACTTTATTCTTTACATTTCGAACTTTTTTTTAAAGATACACGACGGGGTCATTTTCTATAGAGTCAGGACGGACATGTTAGCAATATATAAGCACCAACGGAATACTGGAGAACTTTGAACATACTCTACATTCCTTTCGATCGTTATTTTGCCTGGAATCGTCGCTGTATTCTACGTACCTGCCACGGAACACAGGTTTGGGCCTGAAATATAGCGAAGTTTAACATCGTTCAGCGGTAAAAAATGCTGTAATTGAGGCCATTACACATTCACAATATTAATAAAGCTACATGCTATCCGGTACAACCGAAATAACAAAAGTTATAAATGTTATTTTCAGGCGAAGAGACAAAATTCACGCGCGTTTTCCCATAGGAATACACAGGAAGACTGGAAAAGTAGACTGCATGCGTAGACACTAGCGCCAGCTGAGCCTCTATCGTTTATTGTTATAACTCTATGTTTAGAACCAACGTTACTAGAACCCCTCAGTTGGGAAACTGCCATAGAGCCTGCTTTAAAAAAGTGGCTCCGATCCGTACTCGATAAACCGAGCAAATGGCGATCGCAACGCCGCCATTTCTCCCGCAACGTCCACTCCGGGAACTGCACGGGTGCACGTCTAGTCGGGCAAGGGCCGGTGGCGCCATCTCGCAGGGCCATCTCGGAGTAGCTATGTAAAGCAACTTTCATGTTTCAACTCGTGGGTAAGGGTGGCGCTGTTATCTTATTTAGCTCAGTCTCGGTGGACGCCAGCGGCCCAGGTTTCAAGGGTGAGTTTCCCAACTGAGGGTTTTAGTAACGTTGTTTAGAACACAACGAAGCTGAGACAGGCGAAGCTTCAGTTTAGTACACAACGAAGCTGAGACAGGCCAAGCTTCAGTTTAGTACAGAAACAGTATACTTTATTACAAAGAAATATATAAATGTTAAAACAAATTTTTTACGTTTAAAAGTTCTAATTTAAGTCGACTAAAACGGAATCATTCACGTTGCGTCAAATGAGTTTTGTCGTAACCACTGTCGTCGAAACCAGCCAAACCAGCGAACGTCGCCGCGTCGCCATCGCCACCATAATAAAAAACAAAGCAAGCTGCGAACTCTCGGGCGGTTTCAGGCCTTTAGGCTTTCGAAAAAAACGTCGAAGTACAGCAGGTTCTTGGGAAAACGAAAAGTGCCCCAGGTGCTGGCGTGCCCATGGAACCAGCTGTGGGTATCAGTCTACTTGGTGAGTGCTCGCCCATTCGTTTTACTGTTTCAGTGCTTTCTTTTTGAGGGTTTGTGACGTGTTCTTGTGTCTGTGTGCAGGAAGCGTGAAGGCTAACGTATGCTGGTCCTAGTCGCACACGTGCTTTGCGCATTAGATGACCTTCGAGCTTTTCTTAAGGAAGTCCGGGAACCGACCTGTCACTGAGCGAGCAGTCAGGTTGAGGGAACGCACACAGAGGCAAAGGTCCCACCGAAGCCGGAGGGGGGACGGGACTTGGTAAGTGTATCGGGGAGCTTTATCTCGTGGAACGGTTGAAAAGACGAGTTCTATAAATCGCGTGGTGGCTTGGTACCACCTAACTAGGTGGTGTGTTTTGCGGATCCCATGACTGCTAAAGGTACCCATTACGTGCTAGCGCTCGTATTTTCACCCCGTTTGCTTTCACTGCGGGTGTTCAAATTCAAGTTTGATTCTCTGTATTGATGAAGTTGCTTGCGAAGAGTATAATGAGTTCTTTTTTTACTAGGGCATGGACTTTTTATACAAAATGCTGTATATGTTGCACTTATTTGCTGGCACTCTGTCTGTAGTTTATTGTGAAGGTGGGGGAAAAACGCGCATTGGGTAGTTACAAAAAAATATGTATATATATAATGTAGTGTCGAGTACCGTCCGATGGCACTCTTGTAGAACATTCACGTGCCGTGCAATGGCACTCCACTCACGCATTCAAGTGCCGTCTGACTGGCTTGTGTAAAGCGAATTGTCAAAACGAGTTTTTCGAAGTTGTAGCGTAACTAAGTGGAAATAGTAGCGTAGCTCGCCTTGTACGCAGGGGACCCGGGTTCGATTCACAGTTTGGGCTTACTTTTTTATTTCTTTTTCTCGAACACTTTGTTTTGTCAAGGCATTTGGCGATATTTACGACATTTTTTTTACCATTACCACTGAAAAAACAAAAACGGACGTTGTCGACGAAACTTTTCTTAACAAAATAGTGTGGGACTCCTATTCCGGAGGTACATGGGGGACAGCGGGGCTTGGTATGGGACAGAGGGGCTGGACGCTGCGAAGCAGCATGTGCAACGGGGCCAAGTAGGTTTATAGTTTTGTAATTAGCAGCCCCATATTGTCACCGCGAGGCGGCGTGAATGCAGGCGCAGGGTTGGTTAACGAGCTCCCCAGGGATACCCGCGCTGTTCGACTCTTCGAACGGCACTTGCAGGCGCGAGTGGAGTGCCGTCGGATGGCACTGTAGACTGCCAAAAAAAAACAGAAAACGAGGTGTTTCGAACAACTTTGTTGAAGAGACCATGAACTGCTTTTTCAACTACTTCCTCCTCAGCATTCCTCCTCAGTACATAAGGAAAGTGAGAAATCATGTGGCCGTTTTTCACTGAAACCCAAAGTTATGCCAGCAGTCTGAGAGCCGGCATGAACAAAGCCCTACATAAAATTCACGCTTCACATTTTTGCAAGCGCCGACAACCATGAATGCGAGCGACGAGACTAGCGATGGTGACCCTTTTCGCTACCGCTCAGCCGCACGACGAGGCACACTGCACGAAAGCGACAGGAGCAAGCGATCAATGCGATGAGCGACGTTTTCTAGTAATTCAAGAACCGAGCAGCGTTACAAGCGACAGTGAGAAAACTCCGTCACTCGTCGCTTTCGCCGATGCTCTTCTCGTTGCTCGCTAAATCGCTTACATGCGGTCCAGCCTTAATTGTATGAAAGCGAGAGATACGTGCCACGAGTGAGTGCTGCGCTGCAACTTACTTCTAAGTGCCTCTCATTTCAGGGCTACACTGCCATCTGCTTCCAAGTGCTGCACGGGGTACCTCAGTCCTATTTATTAACGAGCGGTGATACATCATATCTGCTGAAAGTATTTAATAAATCATAGCGCCAAAGCAGGTGACATGTCGTCATCAGCTTCCAGCCAGCCTTTAATTGTGAGCATCAAGTAAGAGTGTGTTCAACTGCTCGATCAAGGAATGTGTTTATGGGCGCCGTAAAATTGCAAAATTATTTTTTTCAACGTAAATCCGGGTATAAACAGACGCTTGAAGATTTTACGTGATGAATAAAAGCACATTTTTTCTAGACACCATTTTTGTTTCGATAGGATAGGCATTTTTTACTCACAGAAAACTGTATAATCCGCCATCTCTGACGCCACCAGTGAATTCGCAATTGCTCTCCATGGTTTAAGTTGAACGCACTCTAACTTGGGGCTCTCTAGCGTCTAATGACGTCAGTGGGGTCATCCCGTGGTATTTTAGGCACGCATGGCCGTCCTTCGCACGGTAGGCCTACCTCACTGATCTCTGATATAGAGGCCTGGAAGGCGCTCAGCCTCGCTTCGAGTTGGGCGTGAGTGAAGCCATCGGAAGTTCGATGCTTGTCTCGGAAGTCGAGTGTCACAGAAGCCGTGTTCAAACGTCAAGTGAAATTAAGTAGGTTGATAATGAGCCAGCGCTGATCAGTGATGAGGAGCTGTAGTGCGTGGTATTCTCTGAACCGTCTACAACGAAAAAAAATGCATTCTTCCCCTCTTCCGTCGCCACTTAGTTGCAAATACAGTCTTCAGAGCAAAGTAAAACGCTGCTCCAGAGGCACATACGGCTACAGGCACATTGCACTCGCAAAACACATCCACACGGTGTCGATCCTTGACCGGCACCCAAGCGTGCGAATGCATAGAGACGCAGCGCTTCGGCGTGCCAAGGAAGCTTTGAACACACCGCGAGCGCGGCGAAACTTGCTTTCGACAAGTTGTACCTTTCTTCTGCGGCACTGCGCTACTGTAAAAATTGTCACGTGTTCTCAACGGCAAGTCTCAAGTCTTAAATAGGGTTTTAGAGAACTTATTTGGTGAATGACGACGAACGAATAGAAACCGTGTCTTCGGCACACTGCCCCCGGCCTTCGCAACGCTCCAACATGGCGCTTTTTTAACATGCAAGATTGCCGTCCGGTGGCCGCACTCGGGCTGCAGCGATCAAGGGGGTACGCGATCCGGCAATTGTCCTAAACATCAGTGTAAGAGAAACCACGACATGCTCTCTTAAATTCTGTACGCGAGAGCGCTCATTATAATTATTCAACCTGCGCGGTTCAGTGTTTCAGGTTAAAATCTGATTTTTCCGGTTCTTACCGCACCCGAAAGCGAAACGGTGAAGGCGTCCGAAATCAAAAAAGGTAAGAACATAAAGTTCGGGAAAGCCCACTCAGCCCAGAGCAAACCAAACACGCATGGCGATGAGCCCTGTGCCTGCACACGTCCATCGAGCCGAGTCTGATGCGTGCAAAGATTTCTCTCGTGCACCTTAGTCGGGAAGCTAAAGCAACACATTTAGCAAGTTTTCTGACTCAGACCGTGCTATTAGCAGCGAGATGTTTTGGTGGCGCCCTCCTATGGTGTCCTCTCGTGACGTCCCTACCCCCGAACAACAAGTTCGATGGTGTTTGTCAGAAGGATGGCGGAAGCTCGAGATCATTCCGCTGTCAAAGCAAAACTGCCAAGACCGTCAAGATTAACGTTCTTACATTCCTCTTATTTCCGTCGATGGGAAATCCTTTACTGACGTCATAGTCAACATTTGGCCAATCGTGGCAGGCCGACCAGAGTGATGCTTTTGGAATCGCACGTCGCCAATTGCGTTAAGTTACGAGTCTTTGATTCCTTCTGCACTTAGGTTATCTCGCAAGGCGTATGCGAAAATGAGCTAGCTTACTTTCTTAGTCCCGTTCACGGTGTAGTCCGGTTGAATGGTGACAGATGATCGCGGCGACAACGAAGAGAGCTGCCGCCCTCACCGCATGTGGTGGTTCACGCGCGAGCGAGCGTACAACCGGGCGCAGTAAGTAAACATCACGTGACGAACGGTCGCTGCTCTCGCTCGGATGTCTTCGTCCGCGAGCTGAGTGCGCCGGCTTTCGGGTGGGTCTCCCTCCGCCGTTCAAAGAAATTTTCGCATTCGCGCGATTAGCACGTAACATAAGACATCTGCCAACAAGAAAACTATCACTAGAGCAAACGTGGCGTGTGGTATGTGTTTTTACTTGAAAGAAATGGGAACACAGACCTGAACTAAGAAATATGTGAAGCCGTACATTTACGGACTCGTGCCGTCATGTCGCTTCTACAGAGTTTTGCCCGTGCGCGGCTCTCATGGCGCTTTCCAGTTTTGAAAAATGCTGTTAACTGACGGTTTTTTACAGTGTAGTCTGCTCCGGTGTCAACAAGAGCCGACGCGTCGTGGCCGTCGATAATAACATTTAGGTTGTTTTTCACCTTTTCAGGACCGTCGTTTAGGTCTCTGGTTGCGTTCGAGTAAGGGACCTCCTACGTTCTTGGAGGATCGTGGCGTCGGTCGTCTTCGGCAACTCCACCTCCAGAAGTTGCCGCGCCTAGTTTCCCCGGCGTGGAGCGAGGGGCGACAGGCATTTACGTCGGGGTCGGTGCATCGGCGAAGCTGGACGTCGTGGCGAAGGCAAGCGGAACCCTCGGCGGGACGCTGGGTCGGGCGACTTAGGTTGTCGCAAATACTCGTCGATCTCCCGAGGGCGTTCTCCATAACGGGGACGTGGATCGTTCGGGTGGAACCCGCGCAGCCCGAGTCGTCGGTAGGGGCATCGACGGTAAATGTGGTCGGCTTCACCGCAGTAATAGCAGAGGGGTTGTCGATCCGCTGTCCTCCACACGTCGGTTTTTCTTGGCGCCGGCTTGTCCCGGTGGTCGTACTGACATTCTTCGTCGTTGCGTCGGGGGTACGCCTGCGTTGGTGAGTCTCGTCGTGGCGCCACCCGGTAATGTTGAGCAGCTGGCGGCGGTCGTCGAGCCACTGCGGCGTAGGTCAGCGTCGGCTCATCGGCTGCGGCCACGGTGACAGTGGAATCCGGAAGGAACGCTCGCTGCAACTCGTCCCGAACAACCTCGGCAATGGAGATGGAGGCCGGGCTCTCAGCAGTCGGCAGAATCTTCTTAAGCTCCTCCCGGACGACGTCGCGAATAAGCTCTCGAATGCCCCGGATGCCGTGGTCGAGGTCACAATGGGACTGCGGAAGCTCGTTGACGCCGGGTAGCCTCTGGTAGTTGCTGGCTCGGGCTTGCAGAGCACGCTCGATGTTCGTCGCCTCCGTGACAAATCGTTGAACGGTCGTCGGTGGGTTGCGTACAAGTCCACCAAAGATGTCTTTCTTTACGCCACGCATCAAAATATGCAGCTTCTTTTCCTCGGTGGCCTGAGGGTCGTCGCGGGAGCTCAGGCGAAGCACGTCTTCCACAAAGCTCGAGACGCTTTCAATGGGGCCCTGGGTCCTCGATTGCAGCAGCTCTTCGGCCCTCTTCCTTCGGTGTTGACTAACGAATGTTCGCTTGAGCTCGTTCTTGCAAGTGTCCCACGAGGTCCTTCGAGTGAGAAATAGGGGTTTTGCAGGCGCTGTTCGTCACTCCACCCGTTGTGGCGAGTCACACGTTCGTACTGGTTGATCCAGTCTTCAAAGTCCTCGTAGGTCTCAACGAGGAAGGGAACAGGTGTCCGCGGAGAGACGGGCAGGACAACGACGGGTGGGGTGGTCATGGTCGGGATGTTGTTCTTCCGTTTCTCGGGCAGCGCGAGACACCAAGTTCGGAGGACTGACCTCTGGTACGACGGCTTCTTCGGACTTCGGCGTCTTCGGCGAATGGTAGCCTTCCGGGGCTTAGCACGTCGCTTGGGCGGGATATCTTCGGAGGGGTACGCTCAAAGGGTATAGAATGCAATACCCCGCACCTCCACCAAAAGGTCACGAATGACAAGTGATGAGGCGATAAAAACTGGATAAAGCTAAACGTGTAATGGGGCGAACTTGTGCCCAAAACAAAGGTGAACAAAAGATAACAACAGAGCGTCGCGGGCGTCGAAGTCGGCGTAACAGCAGAGTCGAACGCTGGGGCGAGACTGACTGCAGATCGCCACGAGGGGCCCCTTATGTACGCGCGTTGGCTTCTGGAACAATCGGCCTAGATCGTTCGGCGTCTAGAACATTCGGAACTCGATCAGACGAGAATGTTCTCGATCTCACGAGAACGCAATGTTGAAAGAATAAATAAAAGAACATTCCACTGACAGGAATCGAACCTAGACTTTCCGTGCGACAGTCAAGAGCGTTAACCATTCGGCCACGCACGCAGTCGCTCGCCGACGAGCGTGGCAATATAAAGCCACGATAATTTTTAATAATCGGTGGTTTTTTGTATTCTGGTGTTTTGTTATTCACGCAAAAACAAGGCTTCTTGACTTAGGGTCTTAAGCCTAAAAATAATTATTATTAATGGGTGATAAAATGTGTTTTCTTTTTGTGAATTGTTTTTGTCGGTGATCTAAATCTGCTAAAATGAAACAAATAAAGGCATTTTTGCGAACATAAGTGTTCGTTTTCTTCACTCCCACTACTTTGGGTACTAACAATAATCTGCCATATAAAATAGTTATTGTGGCTATAGTTTTTGCGATACAGGTTCAGACATTCCACTTTATATTTTATTCAAGGGGGTGCAAGGAGAAAAAGGGCAAATAGGTTAAATCATTCCTACGCCCCCTTACACTTTAGCGTAAATGGAGGATTTCTACGCTTATCAATCATTGGTGGGTGAAATTAAAAAAAAACAATTGCCTAATTGTATTGAGCAAAGTTTCAGGAACACCTGCATTTTTTTACCGTAGCATTATGTTTATTCTTTTAGCTCAAAATATTGGCGGTAACGGAAGGGTAATTGCATCTCAAAAGGCTCAAGGTAATATTATGGTTGCGACACTGTTAGAGCTACCAATTTTCTTAGTTATATCAATATATTGCGACGTTTTGTGGTTTTCAAGGAAAGACAATGACTGTCGAAATATTGCCACAATTGTTTTCATTAAAACGGGTAGGGAATTCTACAGTGAATCAATAATTGAAGCTCCAACGCCCGCCATAACAGGACATGGATCAGAAGACGTAGCCGGCTCTTCAAGCCATGGCTCAGAAATATACTTCCCGGAGAGTAATGTGGCAGTTCCATCAAGTGCCACGCCGTGGACAATGGCAACACACAGACCATCTACACAAACACCAACGACAATCGCAAGATCATCCACCATCGTACTAACAACAGGCATACCATCAACCATTCGAATCACAACGGGCAGATTGACAAAACAAGTGGCCAGGACAACTGGAAGGTCAGCACAGAGACTGCCTACTACAACAAAAAAGATATCAGGTGAGTAAGAATGGTTTCATATCTCGGATGTCGATATAGGCCTTGCAAGTCAACACATTGTGAATATGAGTATGTATGAAGTGTTTTAGAGCGCAGCTCTTAGGCGCCCGTTTCCGGCCTGAGCGGCGTCGCCGTCGCCTTCGCCGTCGACGTCGCCAACGGCGTAACCGCAAGGTCATCCCAACGTCAGGCGACCCCTTAGGTCACGTGACCCTCAAGGTCATCCCAAGGTCACGTGACCTTGGGATGACCTTGAGGGTCACGTGACCTAGGGGTCATATGACCTTGGGATGACCTTGTGGGTCAATTGACCCTCAAGGTCACGTGACCCCGAGGTCACGTGACCCCTAGGCCACGTGGCCCCCAGGTCACGTGACCCCCAGCCACGTGATCCCCCGGCCACGTGAGCTGCGCTCTAGTTCGGCGTTACAGGGAGTTGTAAACGGCTCTCATTTTTTTATTGTTAATTCCGTGCAAAGAATAATCCATTTTGGTATAGAATTCAAGATTGTTTTTGGAATACCTTTATTGAACTTAAATTTATGTCTTCAAAACAAAAGTGGCTCCCATGTGTTTTTCTTGGAATCGGGAGCAGCTGTTTTGGGGGGAATGCGGTTTGCGGTGCTACATGCTATCTGGTTTCGCTCAATGCTACATCTCTTTGAAACATAAAGCAAGGTCATCACCAATACAACTTTAACAGCGCACACCTCCGAACTCCCTCCCCAATTAAGTGCCGAATTTTATAAGTAATTGAACATAGTTGTTTTTGTACCCTAAGAAGGCAAAGGCCTTTTAAAATCAGGGAGGGGAGGGGAAGTAATATGTGCATAGCTCCTCTTATTTAGAAAACATATTTAGCGAGAAAATATATATCACGTGACGTAAGGTCACATACCGTGTTACATAAAGCGACAGCCCCGATGGCACGTGACATGAAATCGTCCTCCTGCATGTCACGGGAGCTCCATTTCCCGCGACATTGAGATGTAATATTGGACGTCATGGTGTCAAGCTGAATGTGACTGACCTAAGGTAACAATCTGTTCACGTGACCTGACAATGTGCGACGTAAGGTCGCGTGACAGAAAGGCTTCAGCTATTCTTAGCGGGAAAATTGACATGAGACATTCATGTCCTAGTTTCCCATGATGTGATGTTGCGCGACGTGCTCACCTTACATGATATAATGGTATCAATCAGTGTTGTCACGTGATTCTCAAGCTCTAAAAATAATCCCACCTGATGTTATCCTGGATATCCAGCGACCGGGACAAAGCGAAACAAATCTGGGATTATGGGGTTACGTGAAATAGCATTTATGCCTGCTAAGATGAGCTGTTGAAGTACAAAATGTGTTTTAAAGTTTCTACGCTACCGTAAATGCCCTTTTGGTTCTTAATTGATGGCTTATGATTTTCCACGTATGTATTGTACAGTCATAAATTATTGTCGATTTAAAAAAATGGCTTTTAAACAATGTTTTAAAATCTGAATTTTACTATCGATTTTAGCAGTTAGATTAATATTTAGGTTTTAAAAGACTACGATTCCTAATATTGAACAATAATTTACCTCGAGTTATAACGTCCCAACGCCAACGATATTTAACGTGAGCATACAGTTGAACACAGCGAATGCAGAAAAAAGAAATCACTAACGAACTGTACAAAATAGGTAAATTTAAGAATAAAAATTTAAAAATAATAATTTTTCTTATTGTGCTATAAAACTGACTCACCTCAACCAATACAAATTACAAGATATGCAATTGCGATGTATTTTTTTATATTACATTTGTTTTATATATTAGACCTCAAACTTATCCCATTCAGTTATGGCGAGTTGCACTTTCTCAATATGAAATACAGTTGGCAATGTTGTTCAAGTATAGCTTGATGCGAATTCGCCATCGTGCGCCGCTTAAAACGCAACGTACCAGACAAAAAGAGCCAGATGTTAGGGTGTCAAATGCCTGGATGACCTGCAGTGAGCGAACCAGAGATGTGGGAACAGCAAGCGCGAGTCTGGGGCTGCAGCACAGCTGCTTTTGCTCGCGTCTCACAGTGCATTAGTATACATGCCTGGCGCCATCCAAATAAAATGATCCCCATGAAAGAGATTCCAACAGCTGCGCTACGGCAACAAATAAAAAATAATAGTTTTTTTTTTTAACTACAAGTTTTTTGTTTCGCAATTAGACCATGACTTGTCGGGATGGTTCCACTATATATTGTTTCACAGCCACCTCGGTGACTTTAACTCTGATAGATATTTAAACAAAACTAAACACATTAAAACCTATCAGTGGCTCCGACCCAACGCGGTGGCCTATGAATTCCTATGAGGATTCGAATACCGGCTGAGATGCCCGCCATTTGACGGAGGCCAATCCGAGATTTCGGTTGCATGCCAAAATATCCCCAGTTGATCGAACTGAACCTGCGTTTGTTCTTTTTTCGATGGAGATTGCCGGATGACATTCGTTGGTTCCGCTTCAAATACCCTAGTATCTGTATATTTGCATCGCATTAGCTTAATTCAAAGCGCAGCCAAAGATCCGGGCTGATGAAGTCAACGACGCAGCGCCAAGATCGTGAGGTCATGGAGTCCGTTTTTTATTCTGTGCCTGTGCGATACCTTGCTGACTGGACTAAACCGAGTGCGGCGGGCAATGGATGGCCGTATGTGTTGGAGCACCGCATCTCGATTTACGTGGAGAATGGCGCGAGCGCGAGTTCCGTTCAAACAGAAATTCCCATATACTTAGCCTGGCAGATCGCCACGAAAAGCGGTTGAAAAAATAGAAAAGATGGAGCGGCAGACAACGAATGAGAGGAGAGCCACGTGAAGGGCACCCCACTGCGGCGAGACTCCGAAGCACGCTTCTCCAACCGAACAAGTATTTTTCGGGTCGTCGAGGCTGCATTAGCTTTGCGCTGATATCCAGGTTTCTCAAGAAATGGCTCTTTGATGTTCTGCACTACCAGATCCTCGCGCTCCAAATCTGTGACTGGGCACTCTATGGCTCCGTCGTCAAACTGCCAGGCTTTGTGAGTGAAGAGGAGGATGTGGATGAAAACAGTGAGCTCGCGCTTCAGACCCTGCAGGGACACTGTATTCAATTCAACATCTGGATGAGCATCACACCGGCGTGCGGTCGTGCACCACTATGTGAGTGATAGACGCAGAAGTGATACACGACCGCTGTACAAATCTCCAGGTGCACCATTTTCTTCACAAATGGTCACGTTCCTGTATCTCGGAAATTACCTCCCCCCTTTCCCCAACAAACCGCGCGCTCATATTGGCCACAGCGCGCGTGATAATTCTACGCGGTTCCCATGGCAACGTTTACGAAACACGACAGCAACCATTTGCCGTAACTGTCGCTCTTCGCGTTCGGACCGTGACGGCAAAGTGACGTATGACCACGTACGACCTACGGAGAACATAGCGGAAGTCACGTAACTAGATTAACTGCGGCGACCCACCTTATCCTTTGTTTAACCATGAGTGGGAGATAGTGTGAGTGTAGGAGCTACAAGAACGTGCTCCGGGCTTTCAACGTCCCCTTTATTCTATACATCATATACGCAGTGTGTCTGTCTTAACATGCATGCAGGCAAAGCAAACACTTCAAAAAGCACTTCTTTGAAGGCTGCGTTCACAATGCAGTCCACGTCAAGCTTTCAGGGCGTTAACAAATTCCACGAATAAAATGTTTAACGAAACGCGTTAGATTCTGCAAAACGCTGGAAAACTTACATTGCGTTTTACATCATCCACCTTCGTCGTCCGAGGAATCAGCAGTGAAGTCTAGGCAAACACCAATGAGCTTGTCGTTTGCTTTCTTGCAATTGGCGCGATCGCTGGTGGTCGTGGCGGCGGTACAAAACTTTATTGGACCGTTCGCTACAGCCTCCGTGCTCGCGGAAGCGTTGGCCACTTTGTGTTAATGTGAAGTTTTGAATCTTGACGCAAATGAAGGTCTGTTTCCGTCTTGATAATCTCAGCAAGGCTGCCCTTACGAGCCAAAACAACAACACCTCTTTCAAGCTTCATAACACCGGCACAAATAGGAGCAAAATCTTGCAACTCGCCAGGTGTTATATCGGAGACGTTGAACGCCAGCTCGCCGTGCTCTCCGACCGGGTCCTGCCGCCGAATGGGCTGATGAATCAGCGCGAAAGCGTTCGTGTGCATGTTGATCAAGTTACCAATCGCATGTCAAACCCCAGCGACGGTCGATCCGACGAGCATCGCCGCCATGTTATGTCAAGTTTATCTCGCCAAGGGTACGGTTGTCGAGTTCAAACAATGCAAATGCTCCCGTGCAACTTGTTCTTACGTCACTTATGTCGTCACAACCCGAACTCGAAAAGGGACTGTTAGCGGCAAATAGAGGCTTTCGAGTCTCACGAATGTTTCTATGGCAAAGAACGTTGAATCGTGACTCGGAATGAAGCCAATGGAATAGCAAGGTACCTGTGTAGGGACGTTTAAAAACGTAGCAGCCGTTTTTTATTCTATTTTTGCACAACCTTTTGTGCAATTACAAAAAGTAATTCACAAAAACTGCCGGAGATTATGAGGTCGCGCCCATTTCTTTTGCGCCGAAAGGAAAGAGCATGGCTTATGGGGACTACCGTCCTAATCACTGAAGTGGGCAAAAAGAGCAAAGCATTATTAAAACTGCCCCAAGAAAATTTCTGCATCATCCACAGCATGTTCACAACCGGTACACTCGGCGTCGATCTCACGACCTGCGACATATTACCACAGAGACGTCGTCAGCGATGCAACCATTTGGTGTCTCCATCACAGGCAAACAGGACATTTCATGTGCAGCTTATGTTCACGGCGGCTTCACAAAGGATGATCGGTGTCGCAGCGTACTGTCGCATAATATTTTATTCTCGTCATGCAATCCGTATCGTGCACAAACAGGGAAAGCAAATACGCGAACGAGGCATAAACGCGACAAAGTGATTACCACGGTTTTCGAAACGTTTGTTTTGAAAGAGCGTATTGAAAGACTTCACGAAAAATGTTGAGATATCTTAGCTAAATTTACTTTACGTCATAATTAATGAAATAATATTTTATAATTTATAAAAGAATACTATTTTTGTTTCCTTCCATTTTCCGGAAATTAGCCTATAAAGGCTAATTTCGATAAAGGATTTTCCGTATTATTCGCGTGAAATGTGGTAACAGTGACACCACCGTGCAATGTCGTCAGATATATGTGCTCCTGAATAACCTGGCGCTGATTTGCTCTTCCTATTCAAAATGCGCTGGTGGTGAACTGTGTGTACATTATAAGTGTAGTAATTTTTGGGGGTTGTCTTCCCAATACTTCATTTCCCATGAAACGTATTTAATCACCTAATAACGATATGATACATAATTATTCATAGATTGGTAAAGTTAGTTTATTAGTTTAAGAAAATAATTTTTTTGAATGGTTGAATCCAGTTTGTAAATTATTGGGAAGGTGAGGAATTATTTATATAATAAATCTTCCTACCTTTTCAGGAATTTCCATGGTTTCCAAACCAATAATCTGCTCGTACGGGATTGGACTACCGTCCTTTACAGTAGCGACGAAACCTGGAGTATGCGACTACATTTTCTTGGATAGCCTCTATTCTAAAAATCCGGAAGTAACCATCTTTGATAATGACCACGACGCCATTAAGTGGCTTCTGGCAGTCATAAATAATCATTCAAAAAATACGGGAAAGAAGACTGAATTCGGTCTTTTTATAAACTACAAGTAAGTTCATAAATGTTTCTTCTGTAGTTGTAACAATGGTTGAAGAGATACACCACTGTATAATTTGTGATAAAGTTATCGCTCTCATTGAAATCAATATATTTCTAAGCAGTAAAGCAGTGAGTATTGATTCACTGAATCGGTCCCATTATCCTTCAAAAATGTTACCCATTGAGTGAGGATCATATACTAAGGCCATATATTTGCCTTCGTGACAATTAAGCATAGCATGGAAGCAGTGAAACGTCCCAAAACATGAAATCGCAATTGAGAAATCAGTTCTTTAAAAACAAATAAGGATAGATGAAACCGAGGTGCATTTTGGCTCTAAACAATTAAAGCCCTAAAAAAACTGGCGATGCCTATGACGTCACTGGAACATTTCAGAGCTTCCGGTAAAAGTATTTTGGAGAAGCCACATCATATTACTCGGTAGGTCGTTGTTTCCTGAAAATTCCTCTGCGTAGAACTATCATCCTTGAGAGCAATAAAACGCCAGCGTGACATGAAAAGATGCTGCCCAAATTGTGCCCTGTTTTTTTTTTTCTTTCTAATGTAGGATTATAAACTCTTTTGCAAGAATTTCTGACGTAAAATGTGCAACCAAAAATGCAAATTTTATAAACAGTCGGATTTATGCAGAACGCCTGTTTGGGCGAGTTAATCTTAATAAGATATATAACATGTTTGAATGCAAGGAAGAAAAATAAATTTAAAAAATGTGTTTGTAACTAATTTTTAAAAGTTAGTCATATTTCTTGATTAAAAACATTTTATCTGAAATTTTTTAGACTTACGAAGACTTGAGTGATTATCTTGGGGAGGAGGGGGTGCATTTAAATGGTGCTTGAGAAGGGGGTCATTCCCAAAATATTTTGAAAGTAATATATATGCCGGGCACATTCTTCTCTTCGATGGAGCTGAAAACCTTTTTTGGTTATATATCAGTTCTTACGTTTTGGAAGTTCTAAAGAACCAAAGGCGGATTTTGGGATTTCTCTGATCGTCAAAGCTCGCGTATTTGGAAGCTTAGCTGGCTTCAGATAATAATAATATCAATATTAATAACATAGCATGCTTTGTAAAAAAAGAAGTAATGTTCATACACGTTTTAATGCAACAAAATAATTAGACTACGCATCGTGGACTTCCTTCTACGTATCTGGCCTCTAATGTGGTAAGGAGGGGGAGGGAGGAGGGGTGTCCATGGTTGCTCTCTAAATTCAGCTAAAAATTTACACCACGTCACTAATGCCCAAATTTCAGTTTCTCCGCTAAAATTGGGGGAAATTTAATGTCACGTGACCAGACGTCACGGGACCTACGGACAAGTTCTGGTCTCCTGGGAAATTTTGTAGGGAAGTTTAATTAGTGTATCGTTTACGAGACGAATTCTATTGCATTTCAGTGACAACACACAAGAGTAATTTCTATTATTTGATTTGTTTCGTAAACAAATGAAGTACCCGGGCCGGTTGACGCTTCCTAAACAAATTTGAATGGCGATGAGTCATGAAATACTTAATTTTAGCGCATAAATTACATATCACATGACAGATTAAACAAATACCTCTTCAACAATTGGAATGTTTTTAAAATCAAAAATAATTATTTTATCCAAAAACTCATTTGGTACGAAAAGAAAATTTTAAGAATACAACATTGAGCATCCATTTTTTAATTGATATTTCCAGCTTTTTTCGTTTTTTTGTGTGTGAAGTGTTTCTGGAAATTGTTAGTACAACAGTCTTCACACCCCGGCCCACAGATCAGATTCGGCACGCGGAAGACATCTGTCCGGCCTACGGCTGACCGTGGTCCTTCCAATAAACATAAACCCAAAACCGCATTAAAAAAATCGCCTAAAAATGTAACGGCGCTGAGGCAAGTTGCCACAGCGCAAAAAGAAAAAAGGCACCGTAATAAACGACAATAACTGCATCAAAACGGAGCGCTCTCGCCATGACTGAACGGTGTTATCCCCAGCATCACTATTCTTAGTTTCCCGCTTCACATCTTTGCTACTTTGTTAATATTTTCTTGACGTTCTCGTGTACATTGTGTCGGCATTACTTTTATAATAATAATAGCTTTATTTCAAACAACAAGCTGTAGAAAACCTGTTGAAATAGCTTGACTGGTCCCGAGCCCCCAAAAGTCTGCAGCGGAAAGAAAAAAAGTTAACAGAAAAATTATATGATATATCAAAAAGATGTTCAAAACAGAAAAGTCCCAGTAGCGATAGTATAAATATAACGAAAAATGAACATATAAGTATGGCACTCACATTTGATCGGATTGGCTAAGAATTATAATGTTCTTTAGGGTATATGCAGATATATTCTTAAGCTCGGAGTGTTGCGCACAGAACTAGTTGAGGGTTGTTGGGAGAGTAAACGCCGCAGTTCGAAGGCCGTAATTAGTTACCAAGGATGGAACTTCCCAATGTTCTCATACTCTCGTTGCATGTGCATATGCTTTTCCTTTTAAGTCAGCTAAGCTCGCAAGATGTCGTACATTCATACTCATTTCAGCTTTGTATTTAACACATAGTCGATATTGATACAAGTTAAAACATTTTACTAAATCTAGCTGGCTAAGTATTTTTCCGTTGGAAATTCCGTTGAAACATTGCAAATGCTTAGCAGTGTCTTTTTTGTAATAATTTTTTTCTTAAGATTTGCATGAGTGGTTGAATCCCAAATTAAATGGCCGTAAATAATTTGTGAGTAAAATAGCGAGATATAAGCAACCTTGTTCTGAAAGGCAAACCTTGTTGTGACGAAACACCTGGCTCATAATGCTAGACAGTTTTGATGTAATATAATTTACATGAGCATTTCATGACATACTCTCTAAAAACAAGACACCTCAAGTTTTCTATAATATGTCGTAAGTACTTTGCACTGCTCAAATTGACCTAAGTTTACTTGCACTTTGATATATGCATAGTATGTTTTCTGTCATAATTATTGTGTTACGTCATAGATCGCTAATTAGCTAAATATTTAATTTAAATGGAAATGATATGTAACCTTCCAACTTAGGGTGTTTAATAATCTTACATTAATTTAGGTGGTTAAATTCTCACCAAGGTTTATTATTTTTTTTTTCTCGTTTATAATCAATCATTTTCTTCACGGCCTTGGAGAAAGCGACAAATGCTTAAAATGGTCCTGAGCCAAAAGATCTGGAGGCGCCTGCTTTATCACATCCATTATAAATTAAACGTAACATATAGTTTGAATATATGAAATAAAAGGTTCAAAAAGACGATATATTTGAAATTACATCAAACATGCGAAGATTGGTCGTTGTCATTTGAATGGCAACTAATTAATTAATGCTTGCCACCTCATTAAAGTAATCTTTTGCTTCGATTTAAAACAGAAATGAAGTAAACTTGACTATTCGTGGTATGTTATGTGTGATGTGAAAATGTTTTCCTACAGATAACCAGTTCGTTAACTTAAACAAATCAGAAATCGAAAGAAGAGGTTCCCTTAATTCTTTCTGTCGTGGTTTTATTTGAAGGCATACCATATATGTCGAGTCAGCTATGGGAAAAGGATGCTCAGAGCCTTGCCTCCTATGCCATATTCCTTAGCTCCTCTAAACAAACCCCAAAGAAGGAGGGCATACAAATACTTTTTAATAATAATTGAAACAATGAGTTTGGGGTCTTGTATGTATTGCCGGTTAAGACTTCGTAGGGAAGCTTGAGGCTGCGACTCATGGAAGCCCATTTGTCGGGAATCCAGGCATTCGTATTTAACAAAAAATACCACTGAATTTGCTTGAGCATAATTTTCTCCACGGTCTTACAAATGTTAGACGTAAGAAAACGGTATCAGATATTTAATCGTATCTAGGAGCTTACCCTGTTTGGGTATTGTAAACATATATGAGAGCTTCCGTCTCTCGGCAGCTTCCCTGAGTACCAGATCTGATTGTATTTGTACAGGTACAAGTACAAGTACTTCGACCGGTAGGTGCCTGACTGCCTGGTAGAAAAACCCGTCCAGACCGCCGGGTCGCTGTTGATCTTCGTCGAAAAAATGACATCCATGAGTTCACCTATGTTGAGCTTTCTCTCCATCTCCGCCTCTTCGGGCCTCTCTAGCTGGAAAGCCGTTGCTTCAGCGGCCTTGATCGCCATCGTCTCTCCCCTCGAGTTTAGCTTCTGGGCTAGGCTCTGCGTCACATTTCTTGCATTGCGCTTCTCTCCTCTCGGCGTTCAAAGACTCGCAATGAATCCTGCGTCTTGTGCGCCGCCTTGGAGTACATCGCGACCTTGGCCGAAGCACGCTTGGGTTTTCTCATCTCTGGCCGCCTCTTGTACCTTTGGCGCGCCTGTAGCTAGCAGACCCCGAATGAGTACGTGCTCGTCAACTGTGAGAATTTACCAAGACTTTCGTCTCTTAGAGCGCTTCGTGCGTGCTCATCTTACCATTTTGCCTCACCTGTGTTTCAACTAGCTCCCTGAGGCGACCTCACTTGATTTCGAATTTATTGTTGCCCAACGCTATTCCGCGTCGAAGCTTTAAATTCAAGGGGAAGTAATTTCCGCTAACTCTCTCTCTCCATGAAGCCCATTCAAGGTCCAGCCCTCTTATGGAGCAGGAGATGAACAGGATATAGTCATTTTGCCTCGCCTGCCTAGCTACCCAGGCAGCACACCATTGTTGGACCCCCGTTGGACCAATGTTGGCAAAAAATGGTTCCAATATTGGTCTGACGTTGGCATTTTCGAAAACGCCACCTGATCCAATGGTGGTCCAACATTGGTGCCAATGTTGGACCACTGGTTTGCCAACGTTCTAGCCCACGTTGGACCAACGTGGTTTGCGCTTTTTTATCCAATATTGGCATAGAGGTTTCACCGTTGGCTGAACCAACATTGGCATCCAGCGCCTTACACACTGGCTCTTCCAACATTGGCTTAAATATTGGCTATTCCAATATTGGCATCCAGTTTAATACACTGGCTATTTTTTGCATCCATTGTCAATGACATTATTGGATGCCATTTTTCAGTCAGTGTTCTAACCAGTGTCACAAAAAGAGTGCAGAGAACCAAGCAAGTCCCTTGCCCTTTTTCCTCAAGCACTGTTTTCTTTCTGATACTAAAATCTAATAAATGCAGCAATTTTACCACATTTGGACACTTTAGAAATCAATAAAGCATGCAAATGAATTGTTCATAACGTTTGATAGTTCATAATTTATTTAAATCGAATAAAAAGATTTAAAAAAAATTGTGCAACCAGGGGGCCTAGGCAGACTCGGCGGCACGCTCGGTAGTGGACAGGACAGAGGGCTGGGTGAAGAGCTGGGCAAAGGATTCCACGCAGGGGCCTGGCCACAGGATTCTGAAAGAGACAGAAGCGGTGGTTCGGATTCAGGTGAAGGGTTTCAGAGGCTCTCAGTTCTCTCTTACGCTTGTCAATAATGAATATCAAAATAAAACATAGCTTCATTATTAATCGCCGCCCTTTAATTAACCATTCGATTAATCGGCTCAGTTGCTCTGCAAGTATAAAATCTCGGAAAGGCCTACCGACTTTTTTGTGTTTACTTTTCCATATTATAAACTTTCTTTTCCAGTGAATTATTTTTCGTTATTTTGTATGTAAAAAACTTAGTACTGCCTTCTAAAATAAATAGATGCGCAGGTAATACGCCGGGGCCGGCTTGGTGGAATCAGTGTCTCAGCTTAGACTGGGTGAAGGAAAGCACTGTAAAGAATGGGACGCGCGAGCGTCTTGAGTCGATGTTTGAGTACCTGTTCAGCTCATACGCTGGCTTTGAAAGTGCTTTCTTTCCCCCGTCTCAGCTGAGACGCTGTTTCTAGAAAGACGGCCCAGGCGTTTACTATTGTTTTGTTCGTCCGACTTGTCCTTACTCAGAGCTTGATCGATCTATATTAAAATATTGATAGTGGTTTAAAAAATTAATCAAATAGTACGAATGTTATTTCATAAATTGCTTAACTCTACTCTTGCAACATCATGGCGTCCCTCAACCTTTCATCTAGCTTTAAGAAGTCTTAAGAATTACAATCTCGCCATTTAAGATCACACCAATATTTCTACGTTGATCTAAAAAAAAGGTTTTTAAGATTTACCGTATTTGCGGAACGGAAATATGTAGTTATTGTTGCACCCATATTGCCTCCATAATATTTACAATTTATAAATGCAACCGCTGGCCTCCCTCTTCAGCTCACCAGTGTCAAACGCACTACTAAATTAACAATTCAATAAATACCCCGGTATACGTAACAACATGGCAGTTGAACAGAGCTTGATGCTTGAATCAATCAAGAGTTTAAAATAAATCGCGCAGATAAAATAGCTTGTCGTGTAGAGACAATTACTGGCAATTAAACTCGCAGAGCGCGGTGACATAACTGACACTCCACTCGCACCCAACAAGCCAAACCTTGGCAAATAAGGACTACACAACGCTGTGGTATTCGGCTTGGAAATACCGGGAGGACTTTTACTACAGCACACATCTACCGCTAAGAAGACAGCCATATTTTAACAAGAAATAAATAAATAAAAATGACTTCGAACACAAAAATAACCAATCAGAACGTCTCTCACGGTCTATTAGAATAAAAAGCACTTGCAAATAGCGCTGTACAGGGCCTTTCGGGCCGATCGCTCTGGATTACACGTTGAACTCGTCGGAGATTCCTGGCATAGAGTTCGACACGGTTCAAACTCATCGGATAGGGACAAAACGTACATTGCGTAGCAAGAATACCTATCCCCAATGGTCAGGAGAACTTCTTGTCACTCACATGGAAGAGAAGGCGGTCAGTTGTGTCTTCGGTCTGTCGAAGCTAGTGGTCACATGTATGCCCACAACAAAGGAAGATCACCGGTGTGTAGGCGCTGCCGAAAGAATATCCATGGTCTTGGCAATCCGCATATGTTGAAGATCGCACTTGGCACTAAGACGAAATGCGTGCTGGTGATCGGAACTCTAGAACTAGATTTACCACATTTACCGCAGAAGCGAAATCCACAGCAGGCCCGCAGGCCGTATCACCCGCGAAGCTAGGTCCGGTCTTCACAGGCATTCCGGGTTTGCAAACGGCTAATGCGTCATCCGTCAAACCACGTGATCACGCTTCTGCCGTTACCCGCGCACAGAGAGCGGATTCAAGCGATAAAAAGTGTACGCCTCATTGGTCCGGCGAGTACGCACCGTCTACCACGCCTTCAGGTTAGGGAGAGGGAGAAAATGAGAGAAGGAGTAGAAAGAAAGCAGCCCAGAACGGGGGTGCGCTTACAAAGGCTAATCTTCAGGCCCATCTCAACAATGAACCCAACCAGAAGATTAGTCACTTGTACCCAAGGTTGATAGTGCAGTGGATGTTATGCGTGGCCTTGGGCTTTTAGTCAGGTTCCGTGCTCTGCCTTATCACTAGCTTCGAGACTGTAGTCACGTGACCCTAACCGGAGACAGAATTGGCCTAAAACACGCATAGCGTCTACCCTGCTGCCAATACCGATTGAACAGGACAGCTCTCTGAAGGCCAGATTTTGAATTCCTAAATAAGCTGTCCAGCCCAAAAGTGATTCTAAACGGGGCAAGTTTGAAGACAATGTTTTACGTCGTATAACTCACGTTAAAATTTAGAATGAAGAACTAAGCGCGACTATTTTTTTGCGCACGATGTCCACAAATAACTAAATAAATATATATTTATTCTTTTTATCAATAAATTTAAAATTATTTGTACAGTGTTAGGTTCGCGTTTTTAAACTTCAATTTTTTTTTTTACGAAAGAGTTACACATAAAAGACACCACGGACAGCACATCGTTCGACTTTCAACACACGATGAATCGGTTGCGATGCTGCGCGAACAATTTCGGAAAGATGCTGCGTAGGATACGCCGGGCGCAACGGCTTCGCAACCGTTCAAAGGGCAAAGGATTCGCGACGACAAAGTAGCGTCTTCCAACTTCAGTAAGCTAACAGGGCTCGAGAGTACCTCGCTAACATTTCCGCAGAGCGAGCGCGGCCGACCAGATGGAGGCGCAGTATGCTCTCGCGTCGCGATTGCTACGTCGTTCTTCTGCCTACACTGATGACATGTGCACTGGCAGTCGAAGCAGCCCTCTCGAGACTTCATTCGAGTCCAATAGACGACTTTCTAGCGCGATAGACTCTCGTAAAACTGAGAGTAGAAGTCACTTCGGTTGGCGGCGTAAGCGGCGGCTTTATGTTTGTCGACACCTGCGTCGTCAATGACAAATATGCACAGAAACATTAAATATAAAAAATAGAGCACGCAGAAAGAAATACAAACATGGCAGGGGCACGGACAAAGTAGAAGACGTTAACGCTACGTAATGCATACACACACAAAATACACTAGAAAAGACAAAAATAATTAAATCTAAAAAACGGAATTAAGTTTTCAACGCCGAGGTAAGGCAATGCGAAAGAAGAGCAGCCGGCAAACAAACTGCAATAATCCTATAGACAGCTAAGGACGTATTTGTAATCGCGGTTATAAAGCACCGGCGACGTACGCCCCATGAAGTTGGCTAAATAAAATTCTCGCTCCGAGCGAGCGCGTGAATGACTCTTTTCCACTTTCCTACCTCTGCAATGCAAAAAAAAAAAAGAAAGGGTCGCGGGTTTATAGCCTAGGCGACACAAATATCGATAAGCCATTGGCTATGGCAGTGCAATATTGACCAGCCTATACCATGACATCACCAATATTGGAAAACTCTTGGCTTTGACAGTTTAATATTCACCAGCTTAAGCCAGCGTATATTCAATATCGGAAAGCCATTGGCTCTGACAGTCCAATATTGTACAGGTTATGCCGGCGATATCCAATATTGGAAAGCTATTGGCTTTGACAGTCCAATATTGGACAGCTTATGCCGGCGTAAAGCCAATATCAGAAAGCCAGTGGCTCCCACAGTCCAATATTGGACAGCTTATGCCGGCGTATTTCCAATATTGGAAAGCTATTGGCTTTGACAGTCCAATGTTGACCAGCCTATGCCAACGTATTACCAATATTGGAAAACCATTGGCTTTGATAGTCCATTATTGTCCAATGTGATTCCAATATTGGGAAACAAATGGCTCATCGGGCCATTGTTGGGCCATTCTTTGCCACATCAAATCCAATGTTGGCCCAATACGGTGTGCTGCCTGGGTAGTTTACTCTTGATACCGGGTTCATTGGGTAACCCGAGGCCTTCCCGTAAATTTGATTTTGTTGTATAAGTTTTGTGTGTATAGCTCAACCTTATATGTAAAAATTTTTTCTATCATATGCCGAAGGAATTTCGTGAATATATTTTATTCATATGTTTTGAACACGAGAAGAGATGCTTGGATTGGAAATACATTGATGCCATGAATAAAAAATAAATAATCTAAAATGTGACTAAAAATATCTATTCTTTGAAATCCGATCTGATAGATCAAAGTGGCTGCACAAATAAAAATACTATCCTATTATGGTGCTATAAAATAAAGATAAAACATCAAAATGAACCATTGATAGCGCAAAGGACACACGGACAAGAAAAAGAAACCTCTCGACAAGGGCTTCTTCCTTCTTCGTGCTCTTGTCTTGGCGTGTCATTTGCCCTGAAGATTGTTCGATATGCTTACAGCGAGCCAACCTTTACCTTTCAGCTCAAATGATAAATTAGTTTCAAAGATAGGATAATATACACTCACAGGTACCAATCAACTGTGCCTTGTGTTTAATGGGGCTTAATTAAAAGACTGGTACGATGAATAAAAACATGTAAGCATCATACAAAAACAGTCTGCAAACAGATTAGAAGAGAAGTCGCACGATATCCCTGCTCCAAATGCCGCACGGCAGTGAGTTCAAGAATAATCTTGGCACGTGAGATTGTAACCACGAATATTGCAGTGATGCGTTTGAGCAGACTGTATTTTGAACTATGTATGATCAATATGATACCGGCTTAACATTAATAAATTCTCTAATTTGACCTATGTGTTAGCGCCATCCTGGAATACGACGAATAAAACACTCGAATTCCTTGACACCATCCGGGTGGCATACTCAGTCACTTTTATGGGAGCCTTACGTGCCTGACGCTAATTAGTTTCTCTTTTTCACTTGTCTCTATTTTGTCGACAAGATTCCAACATATCAGAACTGGGTCCAGTGATCGCGATCCACACCGAATGGACTACTGTGACGAGGGGTGTTGCAGCACCGGCCAATTAACCTCAACAAAAGGGAAGCAAACTGAGAAAGGTTCTGACGGGGAATCTGGAACCAGAACCGGCAGGCTGCAGAACTGGCAGAACTGACAGAAAAAGAGGGGAGCACAAGTGATGGTGGTAGCGACGGCGCAATCGCGAGTCGTAGCAACGCGGCATCGAAAAAACAAGGTTCTGACGGAGACCACCGACAGCAGGTCAACCCGATAATCGTCCCACCCACAATCCAAGGCAGATTGCAAGCGCTGACTAGCGATCCCGAATTTGAGACTTTTCTGATCAAGGCAATTCAAGCAGCCATAGAAGGTGCGGTAAATGGCATGGTTGGTCTACTACTTTCGAGAGCCCAACTGGTGCACGAGCGGAAACCCCCGACGGACTCCGCTAATCTGGTACCGGTGTTGGACCTAGGGAAGAATCCCGTGAAGACGGTCGAGCAATTTACGAGAAAAGTTGACAAACTTCCCGTGATATACTCGTGGAACGAGAAACAGACGACGTGTTTTGCGTTGACCAACCTAAAAGGAGTAGCGAACGTATGGTAGGACGGTCTCGCAAGCGTACAGCGCTCGCGGGCTGGGTGAAAGGCGGAGCTGAATAAGGCTTTCTCTCCAGTTGTACGCTTACAGCGACGCCACCACAAGATTATAGGGAGGCGAAAAATGGCGTATGAAACCATCGGACAGCACTTCCAAGAGAAGGTCAGCACTCTAAGAAAAAAAAGTGGTACTTTCTCCCTAAAAGGCCTAACAGAAAGGTCCCGTATGTTGCTCTGCTCAGGGAGGAAATTCAAGCCTTTCTGCAAAGGAGATAATTTCCTCCCCCAAACCAACATGGCGGACGGCGGGTGCGAGACGAGCGACGGGCTGTTGTAACGAGGTCCACGGCTCACGCGGCTTTGCGAAAGCAAGGCACAAGGCGCGTGTTCCGATTTGACGACCCCAAACATCCGTCTCCAAGCACCCGCACCGCACCCAGTGCGATGCAGACTTTATTAAGCATACCAACTGGATGCCGTAAGCGGCCGGTAAATGACGAGGAGACTCGGAGAGATGCGGTGGACACACCGATGCAATCACGTTTGTATCACGCTTTTGCTCTCCTTTGTCGTTGAGGTATCTACTCGTCCTTATGCATTCAGTCGCTTTTAGTGCACGGAGGGCGCTTATCAGTCAAATGAACGCGATACCAAGCGATCAAGACGACGATACAGCTTCTATGATTGTTTCCATGGCAGTTTGATACATTAGACTCATGTTCCGGATAAAAAAACAAACAGGACGCGGGTTTGGCAAAAAAAACAACATGATTTTCGTGTAAGGCTCGTCAAATTATGAGGCGCTGGAGAAATGCAGCCTTCTGCGTTAAGTCCTTATTTTGAACTCTTTTTGTTCGCCTTCCGCCCATTTGAAAGCATGCGGGAAGGGCCTTAGAACGCACCAGGTATCGCTGCGCCGCGGCGTTCTTCCGCAAGATAAAGTTCATCTGCGTTCCTCGCCGTCACCATGGCAACGAACGCCGAATGACTGGAAGCACGCACGGTACCGCCGCGTGAAGCCAGCAACAGCTGACGCCATTTTACGAACGCCGTCTGCTAGCCAAAGCCGAACGCGGTATGTCAGATCAACTGCCTCCGCCGGTGCTCGATCGCCGACGGCGATCGAGCACGACGGCACATTGAAAACATTGAGCACATTGAAGCCACTGAGCACATTGAGCAAATTGAGCACATTGAAGCACATTGAGCACATTGAGCACATTGAAGCATTGAAGCACATTGAAAGCACATTGAAAAGCCGACGCCGACGGCTTTTCAATAGACCGAAGGCGAACAAAAAGAGTTCGAAATAAGGACTTAACGCAGAAGGCTGCATTTCTCCAGCGCCTCATAATTTGACGAGACTTACACGAAAATCATGTTTTTTTTGGCCATCCCGCGTCCTGTTTTTTAATGCGAATAGCATTCTTTGGATACTTCACGCACTTTTCGTCTATGTATCTATCTATCTATCTATCTGGCTATCTAACCTCTTACGCCGCGGGTCGATAAATAAATAAAAAAGACCGGCGCCGGATGGGATTCGAACCGTTCACCCTTTGATCAGCAGGCAGACGCGCTAGCCACAGAGCTATGAAGGCAGTCATTCAACGCACTCTAAACGGCTGTTTATATATTTACCATAGGACGCGCTTTACAGCGCTGTCACAGCTACCGGTGCGCGCGCGTTCCATGCACGAGGGGTCATTCCGCTCTCGTGAGGCTGAGCACGGCCGCTAGCTCACCCTCTCCCGCGCTCGGGAGAGGGTGATGTAGCGGCCGTGCTCAGCCTCACGAGAGCGGAATGAGCCCTCGTGCATGGAACGCGCGCGCACCGGTAGCTGTGACAGCGCTGTAAAGCGCGTCCTATGGTAAAGATATAAACAACCGTTTAGAGTACCGTTGGTTGAGACTAGCTGAGACGCCAGAAAGTCTGGTCGGTACCATTTTGAGGGTTTGTGCGTATGGCGCGTGCTTTGCTCGCCTTCCTAAGTGACACAAACGCACGTGCTGGGCTGCGGAGATCTTGCGCACGGCTGTGAAAGTGTCAACAAATTTAGAATCGCCTCAAGAGTGGGCTGGCGTATCTAGAGTGTGCCGGCCACCTGACGAACGCGCATAACTCCGTACCGTTTGATGCTATTGGCATTAACGTAGATAATCATTCCCAAAGGATGGGTTCTGCTGATTTTTTTATCCGGAACATGGGTCTAAAGTATCAAACTGCCGTTTCCATTTTGAATGAATAGATAAATACGGAGCACTGAACGCTGTGAAACGGGCGGTGACCTGCGCCATCTTGTGTAGTCATTATGAAATAGTAGAAATCGTTCGTGTTTTCAAGCGCCAACACCAGAAGGCGCTTCCACAAGCATCATAATCATCAGCATCAGCATCATCATCGATTTGAGGAAAAAGAAAAATTTGGCCTAACAAGGTAGCAGTATTGGGCCACAGCCTACCCCACACATATACATACAATCACATATATACATAGTCACATTCGGATACAAATACAGTAACGTACAATAACAACAAACCCTACTCGCACGCCCCACACGCTGACAACCTACTTGATCCGGCCATTCGGAGTATATATAGTCGACGAATTGGTAACCGCAATTTACCTGTGTAACTGTTATAAAAAAAATATTGTTACTTACATGTTCCTTCGTACGCACCAACATTATATTCAAGCAAAATATTTTGATCGCGCTAAGGCATCGATCTCTTACGAAAAAGTGGAGCTAAATATGGTAATTTTTTCCTGTATTCGAAAAAAAAACTACCTTTCCAAACGGTACCAGCTCTCAGGTTCAGCTTCCCGGCACAGCGGCTCACAGTCGCGCGTCCGCCGTCAACATAAGCCCCTGTTACAACCCGATTTCCAAACGCCGGTGTAGCACAGTGGTAGGATGTCTGCTTAGTACGCGGCGGTCCCCGGTTTGATTCCCTTGGAGGCATACTTTTTTTTGTCGAACATTTTGGTTTGTCGAGGCATTTGGATGTATTGACGACATTTCTTTTTACAATTCACAACTGAAAAAAAATGTCCGCTTGGATTTGCAAAGAGAAAAGGCATTCTTTATGCCGAGATAACTTTCTGTGGCGATGTAGAAGAAATGAAGAGTACGCACGCATGTAGCTTTGATCGGCTGTTTTCGTGTGGGAGGTCGAACACGATGCGCTGTGCCTTGTAAGGTCGCTGGGCGTTGCCGTGAGAATGTTGTTTTGTGCATGTACCTTAATAAGTTGCTCATGGGGAGCTTGCAGGCGCTTGCAGCGTACGGGTTTCATGACCCGTCACCCAGCCGCGCACGCTTCTCGTGTTCCGCTTTCTTGTGCAAAAAAAATTGATTGATTGATTAATTTATTGACGGGCGCCGCGGTCCCTTCGCGCCATGCACGGCAGTTTTACAATGTAGTCAAAAATCACCCGCGGCTCAAGTCGTAATTTTTTATGTCGCCCAATGATGACAAAAAGCAAATAGTCGGAAATGGATTTGGCCAAATATTTCGTTACACAGTATAAAAAAGAAAGATATATTGACTTTTTTAATATTAATCTTAGGAATATCAGTTTTACATGCATACTCAGTGTTAACTGTTATTGTCAAGAGGCGGACAACAGCTTTTTTATTTTTAAAGTGAACTGTGGGGCTATAAGATAAGATGTTTCAGGAAAAAGAATTTGATTCTTAAAACAACTCCGTGCAACTAAGATCATTTACATGTGTGAAGCACCACTATCATGCAAAAATATCACCCGTCACTGAGCTATATCAAGTGGGCAAGCCAACAATAACATTTATTACCATTGCCATTTATGTCCCGTACACAAGCGCTCAACTTGTGCGTCATACAATAAAAGCTAGAGTTAAACGATGCATAACTCTATCGATGCTTTATATATTTAGAATGCTGAAAGCTGTTGACACGCGACATTAGCAGATCTCATAATTAAACAGATGTTTCCGAACAACTTATGCTTACACCCGACTTTAGCAGATGTTTACATTGAACAGTAGTTCGAGCACTGATTAGCCGACGTTTCCGAAGAACTTGTGCAAATTTCCTTCTCTTCAAATGGCTTTAACATTTGTCTGTCCGTTCTGTTCGTTCAACATTCTTAGATTAATAATGCAGAGTGAATCAGGCAGTGACGTGTATATTGAAAGTGGCAACGCTGAAGGGTCAAAGCCTGAGAAGAAGGGACCCAAACGCTGCCGAAACACGCGCCGGTAGGAACAAAACGCGAACATAAAGAAGCGAAATGAGCCAATTAATGCACAAATAAAGTGTCAGTGAGCAAAGCAAAGGATGTTGTGGGATGAAAAAGGTGGCGCAACCGAATCCGAGCGGAGGTGAAAAGCTCTGTTCATTTTCATCTTGAGCCGCCATGCTTGTAGTGCCGGTTAACGTCGTCGTTCGGTGGCTGTACCCTAACAGGGAGTTACCCATCCTAGAGACTTTGCCTGCAGGTCTGGGAGTCGTGAGGGATGGAGCGATCCTGCGGAGCGCAGCTGTTGTTGCTCCCGATGACATTACGAGGTATATTGCGCTGCGAAGTTACACTTAACACATAAACACGCACTTTATTTAAAACTTGTTGTTGGCCTAGTTGGTTCATGATGCAGCCTAGAAGTTTTTTGCGCGACACAAGGGACAATCACAAACAAGTAGACACGGACAAGCGCAACTTTCAACTAGTTTATTCATGCTCGATCGACATCCAGAAAGAGCATGCGCAGCACGCTACATAGAAGAAAAAAGGAAACAGAAAAATTATAAAAGAGTAACACACCAAGACACATTCCCCGGTAGTAATTATCCCACCAGCAACCCGAATAAAAACTGGACTTCACTCTCAAACAAAGAAACCGAGGCATCGCTGACACAGTCATGTCCCTTCTTTATATAAAACGCTTCCATCAGTTCTCTGGCTGTGCTATTTTTGCTTCTACCCAAGATCCTGATGTCTTGAAATATTGCCTCAAAAAAGCGCTTGCCTGTGTCTACTCGCTTGTGATTGTCCCCTGTGTCGCGCAAAAAACTTATAGACGCAATTTATGAGGCGATATGGAGGACGGATAAGAACACGATTTACTTGTAAAAGCGCAGTCTTAAATATTGTTTCATAGATTGCGCGTTAATGTGTTAATTGTAACTTCGCAGTGCAATATGCCTTTTAATGTTCAACCAACTAGCCCAAATCCAAGCATTGTTAGTCCCAATGGCAGCATTGCCTTGGCGTTGTAATGATTCAAACGGCATGACATGGCAGAAAGTAGTCCGCGCGTTGGCTTCTTCCGTTAAGGAGGACCACAAAAAGATTACCTGGTTGATCCTGCCATTAGTCATATGCCTGCCTGAAAGATTAAACAGTGCTTGCTAAGTACATGCCGAAACACGGCGAAACCGCAAATTTTGGTGGTTGTTTCGACCGGAAGCTTTCACATTGCGGAAACATTGTTGTTGTCATCGATGAAGGGCTATTATTCAAGGAAAGTGCAGTGTCGCGAAGGCGATCAAAACATGGACCCATCCGTTCGTCAGGCAAGAATCGAATATTTTTATTCTCGAGCCAGCACCGCTCTCGTGCTCCCTGACCTCGGCTCCTTGCAGTGCACGAGCGTCGGCGCCATTCTGGCGGATTTGTATGCAGCAGATTTTGCCGATGCTACAGGGCTCCTCCCCTCGTAGATGTAAAGTAAAGTTAAAAACGAATGGGGTGTCTGGATGTTAAGTGAAATCATACAGAATGTCCTAAGAGGGCTATGTTCATTGGGACTTGTCCAGAGCGGCGGTACTGGTACGTGCTGCAATTGGCTGGGCGTGTGGTTCACGTTCTGGTGAAACTTCGCTGCCTGGGGAAAGCTCAAAATGAAGTGTGGTCGACAGCAGTCCTGTCAGAACACGTAGAGCATCGTCGTCTCAAAAAGACTGCCTTCACAGCAGCCTGTGTGACCGATGAGGTGTTTGGCGTCGCTACACTCGGGGTCGATATGGGGACGATGTACTGTCATCGTTGAGATAGGCCGGTTTCAAGCGATCCATTGCCACTACGTCATGACGTCCGTTGATGTCGATGGTTATGTGTTTTTCTTTCTGATCGATGACTTTAAAAGGGCCGTCGTAGGCAGGTGTTAAGCACTTGTTGTTGTTATTGTTGTTTATTCATACTGCTAACCTCTTTCGAGGTCGTAGCAGGAGTGGAAAATACACAGATACAAATATTTCATGGTGCACTCATTTACACAAAACGTCGCAAAAGTCAGAATAGGTGGCTGCGTTAACGACATTGGGTGGCAGGTTGTTCCAGTCTATTACTGTTCTAGGAAAGAAGGAATATTTAAATGAATCATTTTTATAATTATATAGTTTAAGTGTCTTCTGATGTGAATATCTGGATACTCTAGGGCAGAAAAATTCAATGTATTGACTCTTGTCTATTCCCAGCTCATTGCTAACAATTAAATAAAGCAATTTCAGACGATTTTGTTTCCTTCTTTCCTGTAACGTTTGGAGTCCTGCTCTAGCACACAAGTCTCTGGGGGACACATAAGAAGAATACATATTAAAAACAAATCGCAGTGCAAGTCTCTGAACCCTCTCCAAATTAGCTATGTTACAAGTCGTGTGCGGGTCCCAGACACTGCTAGCGTACTCTAGAATTGGCCTAATAAACGTTTTATATAATAACAACTTAGTATCACTTGACCCATGTTTAAAATTTCTGCGCGAAAATCCAAGTTTATTTATCGCCCTTGCGATAATTTGGCCAATATGCATATTCCAACTCAAGTCAGACGTTATAGTGACACCGAGGTACTTATAAGAGGACACTGTAGGTAGTTTATGACTGCCGACTGCATTGTTAAAGTAAATAGGATTCTTTTCTCGAGTGACAGACATGCACACCGTTTTAGTAAGATTAAGTGATATTTGCCAATCTTTGCAGCACATATGAATTTTTTCTAAGGAAGAGCGTAGTATTTCATAGTCAGTGGAACTCTTAATTTCATGAAAAAGAATGCAATCGTTTGCAAACAGTCGCAACTTGGCAGGAACTCCGGTCTGAATATCATTAATGAATATTAAAAACAATAATGGCCCTAGCACTGATCCCTGTGGGACACCCGAAGAGACGTGAACAAATGAAGAGCGTGTGGTGTTCAACTGCACATGTTGTCGCCGTTGAGACAGATAATCTGGGATCCAGTTTAATATTTGATTGTTGTTTAAAATTGTGCTCAGCTTGTTTAACAGCCTTATGTGGGATACGCGATCGAAAGCGTTCGAAAAGTCTAAATAAATTACGTCTATCTGTCCCCGTTTGTTAATTACTGAGGTGAACTCGTGAACAACTTCAACTAGTTGCGTAGTTGTAGATACTTTCTTACGAAATCCATGCTGAATGCTGGTAAAAAATGATTAGACTCAAGGTAGGACGATACGTGCTTGAACACCACATGTTCTAGAATTTTACTACAAGTGCTCAGAAGAGAAACAGGTCGATAATTGGAAATAATTTTAGAGTCATCCAATTTAGGTACCGGTATTACTTTGGCAACTTTCAACCCCGCAGGGACAGTGGCGGTACTTAATGAACATTGAAATATGACAACCAAGTATTTAGCACACCACTCGGCGTATCTTTTCAAAAATTCATTAGGAATGAATTTTGTCCGGGCCTAGTGCCTTTTTAACATTGATATTCAAAAGGATATTTAAGATGCCCTCTTCCGATATAACGATATTAGTTAAGGAATTTATGTTTTGAGTGTAGTCGGCTGCCGGCTCGAAAACATGTCCTAGCCCATCATCTACGGTAAAAACAGACTTGAAATAATCATTGAAGGCACTAGCCATTGAAAGAGGGTCATCAATGCTCTGGCCGTTAACAGTAACTTCATTCACATTATGCCTCGTCGGCGACAAGAAGCGCCAAAACTTCTCAGGTGAAGCTTGGAGGAAATCAGTCAAAGTTACGTTAAAATAACTATATTTTGCTTCTATGATTTTTTCTTTCAGTTCCTTATTTATGTTGTGCATGATGTCACGGCGCACGAACACGTGTGTGGCGTTTCTTAGGTCTTGGCTGACAAAAACATTGCGGTCTTTGGGCAAGCGAGGTGAAGTCGGTCGTACATCCTGGAACAACAGGCGTAGCTCTTCCACATAGGTGGCTTGTGGAGTCGTTGCTGTTGACACCGGTGAAAAGAATTCACCCGGCAGTCGCAAGGTGGTACCGTAGACGAGCTGCGCCGCCGTACAATTGAGATCTTGCTTTAGTGCGGCACGAATGCCAAGCAGGACGATGGGGAGATTCTCGCTCCATCGATCACGTTGGTTATGCGTGGTGAGGGCTGCCTTCAGTTGTCGGTGCAGTCGCTCCACCATACCGTTCGCAGATGGATGGTATGCTGTGGTGTGAATGTGACGGATGACAAGCAACGTCGCAAGGGCCGCAAAGAGAGCACCTTGGAACTGCCGGCCGCGGTCAGTTGTAACGACGGAGGGAAACCCAAAGCGCGCCACCCAGCCGTCGACAAAGGCCTTGGCGATGGTTTCTGCTGTGATGTCGGGAACCGGGATGGCCTCCGGCCATCACGTGTACCGATCCACACAGGTGAACAGATACATGAGCCCTGATATGGTGGAAATGGCCCCACTAAGTCCAGGTGCACGTGATCAAAACGTGCATCGGGATGTCGGAAAGGCTGAAGGGGTGTAGTTGTGTGCCACGTGATCTCCACGCGCTGGCAATGAAGGCAGCTGCGGGCCCAGTGACGGACGTCGGCGTTGATGCTGGGCCAGACGTAACGCTCCGTCAGCAGTCGCTACGTTGCTTGGATGCCGGGGTAACTTGGGTTGTGGAGTAGATCAAACACGGTGCGCCTGTAGGTAAGTGGCACATAGGGTCGTGAAATTTCTGTTGACGAGTCGCAGATGATGGTCATAGTGGAAGAAGGCAAAGGCACTTCCTGGAGAACTGATGAGGATGGTGAAGTAGGAAAGTTCTCAAGATAAGGATCCTTTCGCTGTTCTGCTGCCATTGCCTCGAAGTCAACCAGAGTTGCAGGCAAGGTGAGGGCATCCACTCTGGAGAGAGCATCAGCAGCGGTGTTAGCTGTGCCTTGAATAAAACGTAGGTCGGTTGTAAACTCCGAGATATAGGAGAGGTTGCGGGTCTCTCGAGCGGTGTATGTGCTGTGATTTCCCCTGAAAGCAAAGGTTAAGGGCTTATGATCTGTTACTATGTAGAATGTTGTGCCTTCGAGGATATGACGGAAGTGCTTCATGGCCAGGTACACAGCCAGCAGTTCGCGTCCGAACGTGCTCTACCTGGTCTCAGGAGGCTTCAGCGTTTGTGAGAGAACCCAAGAGGACACCATTCTTTGCGTTGAAGCTGTTCAAGGACTGCTCCGACAGCTGTACTGGAGGCGTCTGTGGTGAGGCGTGTTGGAGCACGAGGCGTGTAGTGATGTAGAAGCGTTGCGTCTACTAATGCCTGCTTGGCCGCAGAGAACGCCGTTGTTGCCTCTTCGTTCCATGCGATGGGTGTAGACGGACCCTTCTTTGTCTTTAGCAGGTCGGTGAGTGGTATAAAAGTTGTGCGCACTTAGGCACGAATCGATGGTGGAAGGTAAGGAGTCCGAGGAATTCCCGAAGTTTGCGTATCGATGTTGGTGTTGGGAAATCCCGGATGGCGTGGACCTTCGTATCCAATGGCCGTATGCCATCGGCTATCACGCGATGCCCTAGAAATTTGATGTCGTCGTCACCAAAGATACACTTCTTAGGGTTGACAACTAGGTCGTACTCCTGAAGTCGGCCGAAGAGGAGCCGTAAGTGCCTTTCATGCTCGGCTGGGGATTGACTTGCTACAACGCAGATCATCGAGACAAGAGAATACAAAGTGCAAACCTCGCGTGACCTTGTTGATGAAGCGCTGGAAGGACTGTGCGGCGTTCTTCAATCCAAATGGCATTCGAACATTTTCGTAAAGTTCAAACAGTGTTGTGATTGCCGTTTTTGGAATGTCCGCAGGTTCTACGGGAATCTGGTTATACGCTTTAGTTAAATCAATCTTGCTAAAGATGGTGGTTCCAGCAAGGTAAGCGGTGAAGCCATGTATATGAGGGAGGAGATACCGATGAGGAACAGTGTTGGTATTTAGCGCGCGGTAGTCCCCGCATGGACGGCAGTCCCCAGCATCTTTCTTCGGAACCATATGTAACGGAGAGGACCAATTGCTAGCTGAGGGACGGATGATCCTCAGCTTCACCGTGTGATCGAACTCACGTCGCGCAATTCCGAGACGATCTCCCACGAGCCGACGAGGCCGGGAAAAGACTGGAGGACCAGAGGTGATGATGTGGTGAATTACACCATGCTTCACCGGCATTGCTAGGTTTGTAGGTTCTGTGATGGTCGGAAATTCAGCGAGAATAGCCGCGTACATTGTTCCCTGGCCACGGACAAGGCGTATGTTAGTGATTGTCATCGTTGACTGTATTTTCTGAATTGATAACCGAGTTATTTTAATAATGAGACGACGATAACGCAAACTTACGCTGAAGTTGTAATAAGTGAGGAAGTCTGCTCCGAAAATGGCAAGGCGAATGTCGGCAACAATGAAAACCCAGTGGGAGGTTCGTCGTAAGCCTAGGTCAATGGTCTAAGAGCGCTGACCATACGTCGCAATTGCAGAGTTGTTGACTGCTTGAAGCGGCGGGGTTCGCGGAGCGCACCGTTGGTCAGCAAGTGAGGCTGGAACTACGCTGACTTCAGCTCCAGTGTCCACCAAAAAACGGTGATCTATCGTCCTATCAATGACGTAGAATAGGCGACTTTCTCGCTGACCGTTGTAACACACCGCCGTCAGTGACCGGTCTTCTCGTTTCCCGACCATGGAACATGGCTTGTGGCACATTCGCGCATCGCTGCCGAATGTGCGGTGATACCAGCAGGCTGCTCAACGAGAATGAGGCGGAAAACGAGAGCGTGGACGGCGGCTTGCGAGCCGTTTCTGTGAAGATGGACGGCGGGGAGGACCAGGTACGCGCATCGCAGCAAGGGTGTCCACTATCTCGTCGAGCCGTTCTTCCAGGCGCGCGTGGCGTGCTTGCATTGAAGAGTCTGATGGCGTGGAAGGTGTCGACATGGCAGCATCGGCGGTGGGGGTTGAATATTCCGCGATGCGGTCTGCTGTTTCAGCCAGCTTGTCCAGGTACATGACGTCTGTCGCGGCCAAGACGGCAACCATGTTCTGTGGCAGTCGCTGTAGAAACAGCTCTCGCAGAAGGCGGCTATTGGAATGAGCCGACTGATTACCCAGCAGCTGCCGCATACGATGCAGCATCTGAGAAGGCCGACGGTCCCCGAGTTCTTCGATCGTAAGCAGCTGCTCTAGTCGAGCGCGCTCTGACGTTGTCTTGCGAGCGAGAATGGTTGCTTTAAGATTTTTGTAGGGTTCCGTGGCCGGCTGAGAAGCCAGGACATCATCGAGTTCATCGGCCACTTTGGGTGGGAGTGACGACACGATGTGAAAGTACTTGGTTAGCGACGATGTGATGCGGTGAACTTGAAACTGGGCCTCGACCTTTTGGTATGGCTTTTTGATATGGGGAAATAGACCCTAACTAATATCAATCAAGTGCATATTCTTCAGAAGGGAGTGATTCGTATGATATGTCATACTATCTTTGACAGTCATACGAAACCATTGTTTAAAAAATGTAATTATGTGCAACTTACCAGTCACTATGGTTACAGTTAGCCCTCGCCTATAAAAAGTCGCTGTGTACCAACAGTTTACTTTTAACGCTCTCAAATCATCAGTTCAAGGAAGCGCTCTACAACACTCGTTCTGAAGATGCGTAAGCAGTACCGCACTTCAGGACCAATTACGGCGATCGAATGCTGAGATATACACTACCGCGCCTTTTAAATTGTTGCAGTAAATTGAATATAAATATTTTGAGTGGAACTCAGAAGGATTTACTTTTTGTTTTTGTTAATGATTGCCTTAAATACGTTCCTGAATAGTTAAAGCATGAATCGATTGTACGATTTAGCTCACTTATTTTCTTTTTATATGATGTAGAGATTGTGATCTGTCTACACATACACTACAGCGCACTATTGGAAACAACACTCACTCCTTAGACACGAAAAACTAAAGCAAAATTCAAACAAACCGCGCTGTAGTGTGTGTGTAAAATGAGGAGCCAACTCGCCCAAGCTGCTGCCTTTACAAGAGATTGTGAATATGTATGAATGTGGTTACGTGTATATATTTTTTTCTCTGCTGCTGCAAGAGGGGAGGGGGAGCAGAGGCTCGTCAAGCAACACTGAGTTGCTTTTTTCCTACCTCCCCTCTCCAAACGGAGAAAAATAAAGACTTTTGACTTTTGACTTGACCTGGACGAACAATACTCGGGGATGTTTCGTCCAGAATGAAGGCAGTTTGACGTGAACGCCAGCGAGTGATTGTTGCCTGGTTACCGGGAAGCCTTGGGATTGCCCGGGATCTTCGTTTGCTACTGCATAACGATCGGCTGCCTCCATTGCCGGTTGCGGGAGGCGATTCCGAAAAAGAAATCACTGGAATCACATCCGGGTCACCACTTGTCGCGAAGGCGATCGAAAGATGGACCGATCCGTTCGTCAGGCAAGAATCGAATCTTTTAGTTCTCGAGCCAGCACCGCTCTCGTGCTCTCTGACCTCGGCTCGCAGCAGTGCACGAGCGGCGTCGCCAATCCCGCGGATTTGTATGCAGCAGCTTTTGCCGATGCTACATGGAGGATTTTCGGACATCGGACAAGAAAGAGAATGTCGAACAAGTGACCGTCCGTTGATATCGCTACCGATGTTTTCCCTGCTCAGACGACGGAGAAAATGATATCCAGACTCTTTGCGCTTCTCTAGTTCCCCTATGACGCGGTGCGCTTTTCGTTGTTGGCGTACAAAGAAATAGTAGCTACTCTGTGAAATTTACCTTATCGAGAGGCTGCCCCTGCTGTCTGACACATTTATACACAAGGCGGAGAAGCCGAAAGATCAGCGGTGCAGCCGAAGCGACATCCGTACATCGCCACATTTTCTATCGTCAAAGTTTGCGATGCCTTGCGCTTGGCATAAACACCGTGGGCTCGGCGAAGGCTCCGTTGCGCTAAGCCCCATCTTTCGGTTAATATTCAGGTGTGATGTCTGGGAAAGTGTGCAAAAGCCGAAACTTGCTGCTTGCTGTCACTTGGTGCTCACTATACCAGTTTCGCAGCGTACTTACATGCACTTCACTACACTTCACCTTCTATCAATTTCTACTAAATAGGCTTTCGGGAAAAGCACCTGTTTGCAAGTTTCTGTTTCTCACGGAAGCCGTCGGATACAGCAGACATGTGTTGTGCAGACGACGTGGCAATGCTTGCGCAGCACAGCATGAACCGGTGTGGCAGATCTTGTGGCCCCTTGTTTATCACATGGGTGCACATCCATGGGATGCCGAAGGTATGATGTTGTCCATCTTTGCCAAAGTTTCGGTTCGCGATAATGGTGCAAACAAAAGTGAACGAAAAATATTTTATTTTTTATGAAACATACAGTTTAAGCATGACTTGGCACTGGGTTGTATAAATAATTTTTACCCTGAACATATACTGAAGCAAAGAAATAGAGGCATCCCAACCATCATAGAGCGACTTCAACGTTTGCAACATTCCAAACACCTCACATCACTCCTGAGGCGCTGTCAACTGTAGCTTGCGCCAAGTAGGGTTCCTTGCCTGCTGCCCCGTGTTCCTCTCAATGTTCCTTGCTTGGTCTTGTGTAAGGCATAGGTTGTGGTACATGCATGCCCCTGCCTTGGCAGGACACAGCAGTAGGAGCAAAACTTACTAAAATGTATCCCAAGTTCTACCTTCCCAGGCATGAGGCAGGCTGTGCTTCGATACGCTCGTAGCTGCTCGGTGTGCCAAAAGGCAAAACTATGTGGTGGTCAGCCCCACGGTATAATGCAACCAATCGCGAGCAAGAGCCCTTGGCAGATTGTTGCTGTGATGTCATGGGCCCCTTTCCACGTAGTCCCCGCAACAATCAGTACACTTGTTCATGGTAACCGACCACTTCATGAAGTGGGTGGAGCAATTTTCTTTGCAAAAGCTAGATTTGCGAAAAAATATGGGAATGCCTGCTTGAAATATTCGCTAGGTTCAGCGTTCCAGCGCTGCTTGTAAGCGATAATGCCTTCTACTTAACGAGCAAGGTGTTCGTGGACGCAGGCGCGGTGCTGGGATTTAGACACAAAATAAGTTCCCCACACCACCCACAAGCAAGCATCACGGAAAGGGTACATCAAAACCTTAAGATGATGTAAGTGGCTTACACGGAGTGCCGCAAGGACTGGGATGCACAACCGCCGGAGCTGGCAATAACAACCTGTACGACCACTAATAGCCCTTGTGCGAAATCCCCCAAGCGCACCAGCATGCGCGCTAGGAATTGTGGGAGAGATTGTCCCTGGCCTGGCCGCTCTGCCTTGATTGCCTCGTCGCTTCTCTCCTCTTAATCCTCTGTTTTTCGATTCATTACCTATTTTTATCTAGTCCAGCGCATTTTTATTGCGTATAGGTGCTTTTATACTCTTCTGCGCGCGATGTTTCTTACATATATACAGTATTTGTGTCTTTATTTTGCCTCCTTCCACGAGAGTGTCGACGGACAACACGCCGCTTTGCTCGTCGTTCCCCGGTTGAGTATTACCGTTGCTACCGATTTCTGTCGCGCTGTTAGCTGTTCATTTTGGTTCATTTGACCCGCGTGCAGTCGAGAGGAGCCGTTTATGAACACCCGCGCACATGTCATAGGGTTAGGCAGAGCTCTGAATCAACAATCGCGACGCGAGAGGTGAGTGCGCTGTGATTTGGCCACCCGTTCTCGCTCTGTTCACTCGCACTGTAGCGTATGCGTTCGAGTGCCACTTACTTGACTAAGATACAGCACGCCGCTTTGTCGCCGCGAACCATTTGTATGAATGTTTGCGAAGCTGAGGCATATGCAACACTGCGGCGCCTGACAACTGCGCGCTGCGGCGCGATCTCTTCGCAAACGTCGACGGCTCAATGTCGCGGCTTGAATGCGCCTATTGCATGCCTTCGTAATCTATCTGCTAAGCGGTTGTCAGTTGCCAACGTCCTTTTACAAGTGCCGAGATGTGTTGCCGCGAATCATTTGTCTGAATGCCTGCGAAGCCGTAACACCGTTCGCCTTATTCAACGCTGCGGTGCCTGACAAACTGCGCGCAGTGGCACGAGCCCTTCGCAAGCGCCGGTGGCCCAACGTCGCGGCTTCTATGCGCTTATATTATGCCTTCGTAATCTATCTGCTACGCGGTTGTCAGCTGAAAACACCCTTTTTACAAGTGCAAAGATGTGCTGTCACCCAGGCAGTCCTCTTGAAACTCGTAGTTCCTTCGATAAATTAATTTTTCTAGTCAAGATGTTAGCTCAAGGTATTTTATTTTTTTAGGTCACCTTCAGCAGCAACATGCCCGCATGGTATAGTTTGTTGTGTGCCAGGCTGTGCAAACAATACTGCCAGCGCACAGCATGTTTCCTGGCACCGCTTTCCAAAACAGCGTCCTCCGAAGCGTTTGGTTGAAGACAACTGCGCACAGTTGTCCGGCGCCGCAGCGTTGGATATACCGAACCGTGTTACGGTTTCGCAGGCATTCAGACAAATGATTCGCGAAGGCAAAGCGGCGGGCTGTATCTTAGTCAAGTAAGCGGCTCTCGAACGCACACGCTACAGTGCGAGTCAACAGAGCGAGCGTGGGCGGCCAAATCACAGCGCACTCACCTCTCGCGTCGCAATTGTTGATTCAGAGCTCTGCCTACCCCTTTGACATGTGCGCGGATGTTCTCAAACGGCTCCTCTAGACTGCGCGCGGGTCAAATGAACCAAAAATGACCAGCTAACAGCGCGATAGGAATCGGTAGCAACGGTAGTACTCACCCGGGAACAACGCGCGAAGCGGCGTGTTGTCCGTCGGCACTCCCGTCGAGAAAGGCAAAATAAAGACACACATACTATATATATATCTCAGAAATATCGCGCGCAGAAGAAAATAGAAACACGTAGAGCAATAAAACATGCACTGGAATAGGCAAAAATAGGTAATGAGATCGAAAAAACAGAGGATTAAGTGGAGACAAGCGACACGGCAATGCGATCTCAAGGCAGAGCGGCCAGGCGAGGGACAGTCTGTCGCACAATTCCTCGCGCGCGGGCCCGGGCGCTTGGGAAAATTGCAAATCGTCTATTGCTCAACGGGACTCACTCCCGCCAAACTGAATTTTGGCAGGAAGCTCGCGTTTCCGTTTTTTTAACAGTACTCATTTCTACAGAGTCTGGGGAAGGCTTCGTCCCTACGTAGAGTTTGCAAAGGATCTGCGAAAGCGCTTCTCCGACAACCTCGACGTCGCCTGAGTGCAGCAGTTGGAACAGTAAAAGCAGGGGCGACGTGACCTGCAGTTCAAGGTGGGAGATTTAGTACTCCGGCGAACTGACCTACTAAGTGATGCCGCTCGAGGCTTCGCAGCCTCCCTTGTAAACAGGTGGGAAGGTTTGTTTTGCGTGCATGAAACGTGCTCACCACTCACTTTCAAACTAGTTCACTGCGAGTCGAGTGAAGAAACCGGACCTATTCATGTCACCGACCTTAAAAAGTTTTTTGAGCAGAAGACGAAGATTCCTCGCAGGACCAGAAAGACAATAACGGCAGTCCCGTTCCGGAAACGCCCTGGCCTTCACCAAGGTGGCGGAACAACCTGCGACGTCGGCGACACGAAAGAGAGATGAACCCTTTTTATTTTTGTCTCCTCAACTTCACCTCTCTCTTAGGTAGTTTTCTACTTCCATGGATCTGCTCCCTTTTCAAGAAAGGCGAAAGAAGATAGTGTGCCCACCTCAGATTCGTTCTTTTAAACTTTCTCGAGGGGGTGCGGAAATAATGTCAGCCTCAGCCCTCAACTAAGCCCCCATGTCGCCTGCTTCCCTGTTTCTCCACGAAGATGGTTAGTGGACAACACCGTCACCACACCCGTCATCCGAACGACATGGTGCCCGGGCTCGTGCTGGACCAGGCCACCAAAGACAACGGCGCGTCAGGGGCGGCCCAGGGAACCATGGACAGCAGCCACACCCTACAGAACGGAGCAGCAGCTGGCTCGTATCAAGGAAGACCGCGCGGAGAGCAGCCGCCTGCTGGAGACGGTTCAGAGCAACAAGGTGGCCGCCAGCCGAGCCCTGAGCCAGAACAAGGTGCTCAAGCAACAGCTGGAGGAGACGCAGGATGTCTTTGACAAGCTGGAGCTGACCGAGCAGCTGCAGAAAGAGAAGCATGTGACCAATGAGCTCGGGAGAGGGCGGACGCCGAACGCATCGCGCGCGTCAACCAACTCGGCGAGCGCGACCTCCAACGGGCCATAACGCTCGTCCAGCGGCGCCGACCGGACCTGCAACTTGAGCCCGCCCAGACGCGCCATCCACCCCCTGTCGACCACAACGACAACTCCGTCATTGACATGCCGGACAAAGTTTGAAGGGGGGCATGGGGGGGGGTGTAGTGTGGGCATCCTGGTGGCTCCCCAGCCCAGTTGCACGACTGCGGGACCCAGATGGCGAACTTTCCCGCGTGGTGGCGGAATAAAGTCGGTCATGCGGATATCGCGCGCACTGCCTTGATAAGGCGGATCAGAGACGGCGCACAGGGAGTCGCTGCCCGGACTCAAGCGCCCCCGGCAACGATGTTAATGTATTGATTGTCTCGTGCATGTCAAATTAAATGTAGTTTCTTGTTCTGGTTCCGGCCCTTTGCCGCCGTCTCGTGCCACCTCTTGTTTGTAGTGTCCAGAAGTCTTGGACACTGGTTTTGGTGATGGCCGGGCTGCTCGCACTCGTAGCAGCAGTCCCACGACAGTTGCCTGCTTAGGCCACCCGCACCGAGGTGCCTGTCGGACCCCCCCCCCTCAACGATTGGGTAAAGAACCAGTATGGGAGGGCCTCCACCAGGCTTCCAACCAGCTGTTGTGGGGAGGGATCGTTCCGTTGCGGCGGGGGTCAATGATGCATGGCTGCGGAATTTCGACCGCAGCGTGTAAGTTTTCCCTAGCACTTGAAGGAGCAGACCGATGAAGATGGTTCACTTGAGTGGTGATCTCCGTTGAGCTCCAGATTGCGATAGAGCGCGAGCAACGAGTCCCACTTGTCGTGGCGACCCCCAACCGGGACCCTCACGGGCCCCGCTGTGACCTTCGCGGACCTCTCGATGAGAGTTAGGCGAACATCTGCTTATCCCACACTGAAGAACGCCATGCATGCAACGCCAACTTTCCTGGTTGACGTGGGAAAGGAAGGTCTCGTTTGGACAATCCACTTGCGCGGAGGTCTCGGGGCCCCGCCATGCGCATGCCGGTTGGAGCGCGTACTTGGCTGGTGGCGGCGACGGCATGTAGTCCCGCTCGGCATGAAGAGATTCCTTGATAAGGCGGGCGCCCCGGGAAAGCACTTCAAGGGTCTCAAAGGTGCGGTTGATGGGGTAGACATGGTGTCTTGGGTGGCATGGTCTTCCCACCCGAGCTACTCTGTCCGACTCCGGTGACTTGGGGTTTGCCCTCTTGAAGAGCTCTTTCATGACCCAAACATAGCGGACCAGACTTTTGTCCGGGTGCTGTGTCCTTGCCTCGAGCTCTCGAAGAATCTGTGTTGCATAGCCCGCAGGCAGGAACTCTTCTCGAAGCCTTGTCTCGAGGTTCGCCAGGCTGGCGAAGGGGGCCTGCAAACCCAACCAGCACCTGGCGCTGGCTTGCAACGTCCGCGGGACAATGCGGGGTCTACGATGAAGGCTTCCGAGGCACCGAAGGCAAGGTGGTACGTGTGCAACACGGCGAGGAAGACTGCCACGAACGTTACGTCATTGTACCCTGTGTAGACTAAACAGTCAAGTGTGATCGGGGCTCTCGCAGTGGGGCCTCCTGCTGGCCAGGCGTGAGGGCCAGGTGATGCATCACAAAGTCGCACATCTCTGTGACCTTTGTGAGTAGGATCACTTGTTCCACTGCGGCCATTGCGGCTTCTTGTTCCGTGTGAGCATTCCGCGCGAAGCAGGGGGCAGTTTGTGAAGATCCCGATTATGATGATGTCAATCCGGTGGCGCGATGAAACGTAGGCAAAATCAGAAGAAGTTCTTGGTGAGGCAGGGAATGTCCACCGACTTTACTGGCGGACACAATCTGCGTTTGCTAGTTCTGCTTGCCTCCCTGTAATCCAGGTGGGCCGGTGTAGTTCACTGACAGCGTAAACAAGGCGAAAATCTGCAGTATGAAAACGACAAGATTAGACGAGATCCGCAAAGTTGGAAAGCTGCCTCGCCCACTGATGAATTCCGCGCGAAGCAGGGGGCGGTTTTTGAAGATCCCGATGATGACGATGTTGATCCGGTGGCGCGATGAAATGTAGGCGAAACCAGCAGAAATTCTTGGTGAGGCACGGAAGGTCCACCGACTTTACTGGCGGACACAATCTGCGTTTGCTAGTTTTGCTTGCCTCCCTGTAATCCAGGTGGGCCGGTGTAGTTCACTGACAGTGTAAACAAGGCGAAGATCTGCAGTATGAAAACGACAAGATTAGACGACGTCCGCATGGTTGGAAAGCTGCCTCGCCCACTGAAAAATTCCGCGCGAAGCAGGGGAGCGGTTCGTGAAGATTCCGATAATGACGATGTCGATCCAGTGGCGCGATGAAATGTAGGCGAAACCTGCAGAAATTCTTGGTGAGGCACGGAATGTCCACCGACTTTACTGGCGGACACAATCTGCGTTTGCTGGTGTTGCTTGCCTTCCTGTAATCCAGGCGGGCCGGTGTAGTTCACTGACAGCGTGAACAAGGCGAAAATCTGCAGTATGAAAACGACAAGATTAGACGACGTCCGCACGGTCGGAAAGCTGCCTCGCCCACTAAAGAATTCAGCGCGAAGCAGGGGTATGGTGCCTGGAACGCGTCTCTGACTGGTGGGTTTAGCGTCCTATTCTACCCATACATCAAAAGTGGTCCCGAAGTGGCAACGAATGACGTCACACAAGCCGGAGTGTCATGCTGTTGACTGTCTCGATCCTGGCTGTGGCCGTCGAAATGCTGGCGAAATGCACGAGTGAACGCGAGTGTCGCTGTCGTCACGGCGTCCCAACTTTCGGCTGCTGTAGCTTCCGTATTGTGTCATAGTGGAGAGCGACCAACGTTACTAAACCACTCAGGTGGGAAACCGCCATAGAGATTGCTCTCAAAAAGTAGCCCCGATCTGTCCTCGCGAATCGAGCTAATAGCGAACAAAACGCCGGTAATTCTCCCGCAGCGGCCACTCAAGGAACCGCACGTTACTTATATTTTGGCTTTAATCGGCCACTTTCGCGCCGAACCAGAGACAGGGAAAGAGGTTACAGGGGTGCCACCTCCGTAGCCCGAGCGGACGCGCCGCGTCTTACGACTGAAGTTAAAATGCACCTGGGTCTTGACGCGCTACCTGAAAACACCGCTGAGGCAAGGTTGTATATAAACAATAATAATTGTGCCGCAAAACCTTGCAAACTAAAAATTTTAAGAACATCACGCGCGTTAATTTTGTACTAAAGTCGATAAATTTCATCCAAAAAGAGTCTTTTTCGTTTGTTTTTACGCAAAAACATGCTTTCTAAAAGCTCAAGGTGACCACAGTACAGACAAATGATAAAGAGTGGCACTGTTGTCGTATTTAGCTCGGTCTCGGTGGACGCCTGCGGCCGAGGTTTCGACGAGAGCGACCTACAGCAATACAGGCTTCTGTGATATAGATCACAACTGTTGGGACGCCGCCAGGATCGCGACCAGCGACAGCATGACACTTCATGGACGTCATCAGGCGGAAATCGAGGGACCAATTTTTTGGGCGCGGTAAACACACCAGTCGAAGACGCGTACCAGGCACCATAGCAGGGGGCGGTTCGTGAATATTCTGATGATGACGATGTCGATCCGGTGGCGCGATGAAACGTTAGGCGAATCCAGAAGAAATTCTTGGTGAGGCACGTAATGTCCATCCGACTTTACTGGCAGACACAATCTGCGTTTGCTGGTGTTGCTTGCCTCCCTGTCATCCAGGCGGGCCGGTGTGGTTCACTGACAGCGTGAACAAGGCGAAAAGCTGTAGTATGAAAACGACGAGATTAGACGACGTCCACATGGTTGGAAAGCTGCCTCGCCCACTGAAAAATTTTGCGCGAAGCAGGGGGCGGTTCGTGAAGATCCCGATGATGACGATGTCCATCCGGTGGCGCGATGAAACGTATTCGAAATGAAACGAAATTCATGGTGAGGCACGGAATGTCCTCCGACTTCGCTGGCGGACACAATCTGTGTTTGCTGGTGCGGCCTGCCTCCCTGTAATCCAGGCGGGCCGGTGTAGTTCACTGGCAACGTGAATAAGGAAAGATCTGTAGTACGAAAACGACAAAATTAGATGACGTCCCCATGGTTGGAAAGCTGCCTCGCCCACTGACGAATTCCGCGCGAAGCAGGGGGCGGTTCGTGAAGATCCCGATGATGACGATGTCGATCCGGTGGCGCAACGAAACGTAGGCGAAACCATGAGAAATTCTTGGTAAGGTGGACGTTCCGTCCACCGACTTTACTGGCGGACAAAATCTGGGTTTGCTGGTGTTGCTTGCCTCAGATTGTGTCCGCCAGTGAAGTCGCTGGACGTTCCGTCCATCGACTTCACTGGTGGACAGAATTTGCGTTTGATGGTGTTGCTTGCCTCACTGTAATTCAGGCGGGCCGTTGTAGTTCACTGACAGCGTGAACAAAGCGAAGATCTGCAGTATGAAAACGACAAGATTAAATGACGTCCGCATGGTTGAAAAGCTGCCTCGCCCACTCGTTTGTACCGGCGTTTGGGTGGTTAACTTGAGGTCGCACGTCATCAAGTTTGTGTTTCCAGGTAGATCTGAAACGATCTCTTTGTAGTCACCTATCAATTCAAACACTTGTTGTCTTTTCTCCATGTCTAAATCGGTATGGACTACCACGTCTTGTTTGTCTTGCTGTTTTGTCAGGGAGAACATTGCAACTTCGTCCTCGCCTCTTTCGGTGATGAAGTCACTATCCTCATAGACTTTTACGGCCAACCCAGTGCTTAAGGCGACTTGTTCATTCTCTTCCCTCTCCTCGTACTTCAGAAGCATGTTCACGTGGAATAATTTGTTCCTTCCTCCAATGTCAAACTCATAATCTACTTCGTTTTTTTCTGTCAGTGACCTCAAACGGGCCCTTCCACTGTATAACCATCTTGTTGTTATAAATTGGAAGAAGTATTAGCGCCCTATCTCCAGCCTTCATTTCACGCTTGACCTGTCTGTGGTCATACTTTTTTTGTAGTTTTCTTTCGCTACCTTCAGACATCGATGGGCCAGCTCACATGTTTCTTCGAGCTTCTGCCTCAACTCTAAAACGTATCCATACGAAGTCTTTGTTTCTTTCTTCATTGCTTCGTTGGACCAGACTTTTCTTAGGATGGCTAACGGTCCCCGCACTCGTCTTCCACCCAAGAGTTCAAATGGAGAGAATATTAGGCTGGACTGTGCTACTTCTCGGTACGGAAAAAGTAGAGCGGGTAGGTACCGGTCCCAGTCTTTAAGTCTCTCCTGGCACATTCGTTTGAGCATTTGTTTTAATGTGTTATTTAACCTTTCCACAAGGCCGTTGCACATAGGATGATAGAATGCCGTTAGGTTGTGTCTCATTGACAACAGACGGCCCACCTGCTTCATAAGGTCCGACATACAATTTGATCTTCTATAATTGAGGACCTCTTCCGGTACACCATATCGTGCGAAAATACCTATCAACGCCTCCGCTATCTCTGTGGTACCAGTGTTTTGCAAAACTACTGCGTTCTGGTAGCGAGTGGCTACGTCCACCATAGTCAGGATGTATCTCTTTCCCCAATCCGACTTCGGCATAATGAGGCCAATGATGTCTGTGGCAATCCTTTGGAACAGCGTCGCAATGGTTGGCATGGTCCGCAAGGGTGCCTTACCCACTCTTCCTTTGGGCACTGTGCGCTGGCAAACGTCGCAAGATCACACGTATTTTCGTGTCTTACTCTGCATTCCGGGCCAGGATAACTATTCCGCGACCAGCCCTATCATGTTGCTTATCCCATGGTGACCCGACATTATGCTATCGTGTGCCAGGGCTATCACGGTTCGCCTGAACTTCTCAGGAAGCACCAGCTGATTCGTTTTTCTTCCGGAGCTTTAGACGGCACTCCTATACAAGAACTTGTTTCTTATACATAACTTTCTCTTGGTTCTTACTCCATGCTTAGAAAAGACCTTACGATGTTGTAGAAAGATTGTCTCGAGGCTCTTGTTGTTTTCTTGCTCCTTGAGCATCTCTTCGGCTGTCGCTTCCAGTGGCGAAACCTGCGGTACCCTCAGTTCATCTCGCGGTTCTTTGGATTGATATTTGTTCTTTCTCTATCGCGTTCTCGATGAGCATGGGCTCGTCCTCGCGTGCTTCCGAGAAGGGGGTGTTCTCCGTCAATGATTGGGAAGAGCTTTTGCGAGCTCGTTCTGCGCTTTTTCTTGGCTCGTCTCCTGGTTTTGTTTTATGGACGTCTGCATGTCCAATGTTCCAGCTGGACTCGGCTCATCCATTATGTTCCACTTCAGGTCCGGATCATTAACGCCTCGCACCATTGGCACGTTTCCGAGCACATGATCGTACAGCGGGTTACTAACACACTTCGCCATTAGCCTTCCGGTGAAGTGTGGTTTCCTCACCCAGATCTCCGCTTCGGGCACATACCTCACTGCCCTATCCAACATATAGACTGGACTTGACTTCCTGGTGAATTCCTTAGGGTTAACCATCTCCTTTCATACAACGACCGTGTTACATCCGGCGTCCATCAAAACCGTTATTTGGTGGTCACCTAGCCGTCCCTCCACTACCGGCATGTTTTTCACCAGAAACGTTGGAGCTCGTCCTACGGCCGCGCTGGTCACTGGGATCTCGGCGCCGTTCTGAAGCGTGACATAGGCTTCATAAAACTCGGCAGCAATGACGTCGTTATTCTCCGCTAATATGCAGGACGCTTGAGGTCGATCGTTTTGTATCGTCCCGCAATTCTCAGCTCGATGTCCGGGTCTTCCACAGTTCTAGCACCTCAGCTTTTAGAACGTAGGCGGCCGGTTCTTGCAATTTTCTGCCCTGTGGCCAACCTTATTGCAGAAGAAGCATCGGATGGGTTTCCTGCTTGCGCCGCTCGTTGCTTTCTCTGTCTCCCCAGCACTCAACGTCTTGGTACAGTCCTCCATCTTCGGCCTGCTTGCCCTTGTTTGCAACTGGGCCTCTAGATATAAATCCTCTTTGGATGCTGCATCATCTAACGTTTTGCAGTCTCGTTCTCGTAGAAATACCGACAAACTGCTAGAGCAACTGAATAAGAACTGCTCCACTAATATACTTTGTCTCGGAGGGCCTCGAATGTCCGATTCACTGCAGCGATCTCAATCGACCTGCCGAAATACCCTGCAAGCCGGGCGGCGAACTGCCTCCTCCTTCTTTCGTTTTCCGATTTAGCTTCGCGAAACCTTGCCCTGTAGCCTTCTATGGTGTCCCTGGATCTTTGCATGAGTGCAAGCTTGACTTTCGCGTAATCTAGTACGTCTGCTGGGGTTAGGGGGCCAACTACCGTCAGTGCTTCCCTGACAAACAAAGACTCAACGTCGTGGCCCACTTCTGCTGGGGCCAGGCGAGACATGTCGCGGTGCGTTCGAAACGCTGTAAATAGGCATCTAAATCGTCTCTGTCTTCATTAAATTGGTGAACCAACTTGTGAAGACTAAATTGGTGTGCTTGACCCGGCGTCGCCCCTTCCCCACTGCCTCGGATACCCTCGCGACCGGATTCCGCTCCTTCTTGTACCGCTTGTCTCAGATGTAGAACTTCTCGTTCTTTTTCCAACAGTGCTCCTTCCAACTCCAGTTCCTGTCTTGGCCTTGCTCTTTCGTCTCGTGCACTAGCCTTTTGATCATCAACCCATTTCTTTAATTCTTTCCTTACATAACCTAACGTTTCTATACTGTTACGTCCGGTTTCACAGATTCCTAGCTGTCCCGGTCGACGTGACCAAAACGAAATTTTGATGAAAAAAAAATCCTGTTAGGCTCGCCATTTTGTCACGTTCAACCGAGGTGTACCCCGAAATCAGAGAAAGAGGACGAAACGGTTGCGCAATTCCACCGTATGTACGTATATTTACATAAATAAACAAAGCGAAAGGCATAAGCAAACATCCAGTTCAGTGTAGTCTGGAGCCCTAAGTGATAGCCTGGAACAGCTTGCCAACGCAGTGCTGGCGTGGGAAAGACGATTCAACGGGCTGGACACGGCCCCGACTGCGAGCTTTGAACGACGGGCGACAACCAGGGTCGGCGGGTCCGGAGTGCCGGCTCTTGAAAACGGAAAACTGGGAAGTAGAGTAAACCAAATTGCTCTCATCTCGTTGTGTTTTGTCACTCCCTGGGAGACGAGAGAAGGACATCGCCATCGGGCAGCGATTATTATAGAGCGACCCCACAAGTGGTGAAGACAGCTCAAACTGGTGTCGAAATGACAACTCCAGAATATGCCTGCCGGCTGGCTATGCTGGGTAACAAACACTTTCGAACCGATAGCCGCCCGGAAATGATTCTTCTGTAAAGCTATACATTCAGGCTCGTATCGTTTACTGAACATCTAGCTACGAGTGTGTCAGCAGATCTAATAATAGAAAATCCCGAATTGCAATGCAGCAAACAAAAAATACACAAATAAATATTCTTACTTTCCCTGTGAATAGCTTTCTTGAACGTTTGTTATCTATCCTTCGCACTCTAACGAGCTGGCGGGCTAAATTGAGTAATTATCCCCGCAACATGCAGCACACTAAAGCAGTAAAATACAAAATAATGGTCTTGAATCTCTGCTATAACTATGCCACGAATTCTCTGCACGCCATCGATGACATCCCAACCTGGCGGTTGTTTCCCTGGTGTACACAGCCGCCGACGACGATTACCACCACTTCTAGCGACACAACGTCTTTCAATTCGTTTTTAATTTTTAATCCTTTAAGGCACAGTGTAAAGTCCAGGATACTTTCAATATAATATTAGTTTTTTGGGACCCAAAGCACTACTCAGGCGAAGTGTTCAACGTATTTCAAGAGATACATGTTTTGGTTTCGCTTTCGTGGTCTCCGATTGTCGCCGCCAGGGGTTCTCCAAGTACTCCTTCGGCGTCGTTCTCGTCCACGCCGGGCTACGCACTTCGACCGGCTGTTTGAAAGGTAAGCAGTACTTTGCTTTGTAATAGGTTTCTTTTGCATCCTTAGAAGTTCTGGATTATATAGCGCAGACGTATTTTACACTGAAACGTATGAAAGTCGGGGGAAAAGTCTATAGTATATATGCGTATCGTGTAAGAGGGGAGTCGCATAGTAGCTCTCTGATTTTAGTGGTGTTCCATTCCGTGCTTAGATTTGGCAATGTTTCGGTAGTTTTAAGCAGATTAATGCTTAGCCAGGTAAATAGATTGGGCGATAGTTTAAAGGCGGGCGTTTACTCTGAATTGTACATACATATGCACGAGGATTAAGTTCTAATTTTCGGGAGAATGCTCCTGTTAGGTGTGGTTTAGTACATCCCGATGTTGACCTGTTTACTCATAGAATATCTTGCGGTGCTCTTTTCTTTTAGGTGTCGTATTCTACTGCTGCCCGATAGAATTTCCATCGGGATCTTTCTACCAGACACGGAGTTGCGATCGTCCCTGTGTTGGTTTTGATTCTGGAAAGTGGAACAGTGTCCGATGTGGGATCTAGTGATAGTGTAGTGAGTGACGGTGACAAAGACTACTTGCAAACGAAGGGCCTAACAACAGAACTTCCAAGCGATAACGAAACCGAAGGGGACATGCCCACCTGTCCAGTCCTTTCAACGTAAAGAAATAAACAAAAGTCACCTCCCTAATAAAAATTACACCAGGCAATCCTGGTGTGCCATCAGAAAATCCCAGTGTGACACCAGAAGATCTGGTGTGCTCACCAGCAATGCTGGTGTATCGAGCACACCAGCCTGGTGTGCCCAGCAGCAATGCTAGTGTATCGAGCATACCAGCCTGGTGTGCCCAGCAGCTATGCTAGTGTATCGAGCATACCAGCCTGGTGTGCCCACCAGAAATGCTGGTGTGCCCGCACACCAGCCTGGTGGAGCTCCAAAAAGTCTGGTGTCACAACACATGGGCTCATGTGCCCACCAAGCAGCCTAGTGTACACACGACGCAGTTGGATGTGACATCAGTGTTGTGTTTTTGGAGCTCCACCAGGCTGGTGTACGGGCACACCAGCATTTCTGGTACACCCGAGCTGTATGCTCGATACACTAGCATTGCTGCTGGGCACGCCCGGGCTGGTATGCTCGATACACTAGCATTGCTGCTGGGCACACCAGGCTGGTGTGCTCGATACACCAGCATTGCTGGCGTGCACACCGATCTTCTGGTGTCATACTAGTATTTTCTGATGGCACACCAGGATTGCCTGGTGTAATTTTATTAGGGAGGTGACGTTTGATTATTTCTTTACGTATAAAGAACTGGACAGGCAGGCATTCCACCTTCGGTTTCGTTATAGCTGGAAGTTCTGTTGTTAGGCCCTTCGTTTTGCGAGTAATTTTGTCACCGTCCACTCACTTCACTATCACTAGATCCGCATCGGACACTGTTCCCTTTCCAGAATCAATACCACACAGGGACGATCACAACTCCGTGTCTAGTAAACAGATCCCGATGGAAAGTCCATCGGGCAGCAGAAGTGCGACACCTAAATACTTATCCGTACTAAATTTTTTTGTAGGCCATTACAACCTCCGAAATTGAACTTAATCCTCATTAAAACGCTGCAATTCAAATCAAACGCCCTCAACACAAACTATCGCTAATCTTCAAACATTAATATGCTTAAAACTACGGAATTATCAGAGAATACTATGCGACTCCTAATTTTGATACACATATATACTATAGACTTTTCCCCCGACTCATACGTTTCAACGCCGATCTGCTGTGCAAAGAAACCTATTACATAGCAAAGTATACCTTGTAGCCGGTCGAAGTGCATCATGGCCAGCGTGAGCTGGCTGCCGGAAAACCGCTGGAGAACCCCTGGCAACGACAAGCGAAACAAGCTCTTGTCCTCTTGAGCCGGTGGAGACGTCCCAAATATTGAAAGTATCCAGACTACTGTGCCTTAAAAGGATGAAAATTAAAACGAGAATTGTGTCACTAGAAAATTGGTGGTAATCGTCGTCGGCAACTGTTTACCACCGGAAACCACCGCCAGGTTAGAATGTCGTGATGGCGTGCAAGGAAATTAATGGCATGGGTGCCAATTCAAGATTTCATTATTTTGTATTTTACTGCTTTAGCTCTACTTTGCATATGTTGCGGGGATAATATAATTTGAAATTGCGAAGAGATTAACAAACGTTCAAAAAGCTATTCCGCGAGGAAAAATAGGATATTTATTTGTGTTTTTTTGTTGCGCAGTACGATTTCAGAACAATATTATTAGATCTGCT
>JAZHYW010003188.1:0-15011 GCA_037355805.1 Ixodes ricinus
CTCTTTACCGACAAGCTACCGCCCAATTGCTCTGACAAGCTGCCTGGGCAAAACCTATGAGAGACTCATTAATCGTCGTCTTGTACATTTTCTAGAGGCAGAGGGTGTTTTTGATAGAAATCAGTGTGGCTTCCGAGCAGGTCGCTCCACGGTAGATCACCTTGTCCGCCTGGAAACCTCTATTCGGGAAGCATTTGTCCACCGCCAGCACTGTGTTTCTGTCTTCTTTGATCTACAAAAGGCTTATGACACGACTTGGAGATATGGGATCCTTCGAGACTTGTACTCATATGGTGTCCGAGGTCGCATGCTTCGCTGCATTCAAAGTTTCTTGATGGGCTGGACCTTCCAAGTGCGCTTGGGCTCCGTCCTGTCGGATGTTTTTCTCCAGGAGAATGGCGTCCCTCAGGGTGGAGTATTAAGCGTTACACTCTTTGCTGTGAAGATTAATAGTCTGGCTCAGGTTATACCACCATCTGTATCCTACTCAATGTATGTGGATGATGTACAGATATTGTTTTCCTCTTGTAACCTGTCCAGCTGTGAACGGCAACTGCAGCTCACAATCAATAAGATGAGCAAGTGGGCTGATCAAAATGGCTTTAGGTTCTCCCCGAAAAGACAATCTGTGTTCCCTTTTCACTCCGCCGTGGCCTGTCTCCAGATCCAGTGTTGCACTTGAATGATGTTGCTATATCTGTAAAGGAGGCCCATAAGTTTTTAGGGATAATATTTGATAAAAAGCTCACTTTTATACCCCACTTAAAAGAGTTGAAACATAAATGCCTACGTTCATCAAACATTCTCAAAGTGTTGTCGCATACAACCTGGGGTTCTGACAGACGGTGCCTCTTGCGACTTTACAACTCTTTGGTACGGTCCCGCTTGGACTATGGCGCGATTGTTTATGGATCGGCTCGTCCGTCTGCCCTAAAGATGTTAGACCCCGTCCATCATCTGGGGCTCCGACTTGCCACGGGGGCATTTCGAACATCACCTGTTCCTAGCTTGTATGCTGATACTTATCAAATGTCTCTGGAAAGACGAAGGCAATATTTGAGTCTTTGTTATGCATACAAGATATACAGCTTTCCTCAACATCCCTCTTTTGATGCCCTCCAACCCTCTACATCCCTCCGACTCTTTGAAAACAAGCCGAGTATTGTTCGGCCTCTGAGTCTCAGAGTTCAAAGCATGGCAACATCACTCGAGCTTCCCTTTAGTGAAGCTGCTTTGCTGAAGAGCAATGAAAGAATTGCACCTTGGGACCTTCTGCCAATCTCTTGTGACTGGTCACTGTCCAAGTACAGAAAGAGAGCTATTTCTCCACTCGTTCTTCAGCAGGAGTTTGCCGAACTGGAACAGAAATACAAGGACTACTCGCACTTTTACACTGATGGATCAAAAACATCAACTTTCGTGGGGTGTGCGGTTTATTCCACTGCCTTCAAGAAAGTTAGACAACTCCATACTCTTGCAAATATTTTTACTGCTGAATTGTACGCCATTTTAATGGCTGTTGAGTATATAATGGAGAACAATATCATGGAAGCAATTCTGTTTGTCGACTCCCAGAGCGTTCTTTTAGCCATTTCATCCTTAACAGACAGCAAGAACCTTCTCGTGCAATATCTTCGGGTACGGCTAAACCGAGCACATCAACTAGGACACTTGATCAAATTCTGTTGGGTTCCTAGCCACGTGGGTATTTCCGGCAATGAGAAAGCAGACTTGCTTGCTAGCTCTGCGAAAGAGTGCCCAAAACTGCCTCTTGGCTTGCCACACCAAGACCTGAAACCAATCATCCAAAAATTAATTATGAAGTCATGGCAGTTGGATTGGGATATGGAAAAAGAGAACAAGCTTCATGTTATCAAGCCCAAACTGGGGGTATGGGAGAGTTCTTTTCATAAAGACCGTCAGGTTGAAGTTCTCCTTTGCCGCTTAAGAATCGGTCATACCCGTTTGACTCATTTGCACCTGCTTTGTGGTGAGGACGTTAAACTTTGCGACAACTGTGGAAAAGCTATGACGGTTTTGCACATCCTGTGGCATTGCAAATCTTTAAACCAAGAGCGGCGATCATGTTTTCCAGAACTTTTTCGAGGTCACCTTCCCTTTCACCCATATTTTCTGCTCGGCGATCAACCATTGGTACCATTCAATCGAGTTTTAAATTTCCTCCATAAAACTGGCCTTTTACACCAGCTGTAGCTTCCAGTTCTTATAGATTATACCTTTAAGCCCCTTAAAAACCGTTGTTTGGCGCAATATGGCCTAAGTTGCTCTTGCGCCAAAAAACCCCAATCATCATCATCATCCTCTTGTAACCTTTCCGGTTGCCGAGCGTCAGTTGCAATTAGCCATAAACAAACTGTCAAAGTGGGCCGATGAAAATGGGTTCAGGTTCTCTGCTTCAAAAACGGTCTGTGTGCCTTTTTCTTTGCGCCGCGGGTTGTCTTTGGATCCATTCCTGGAATTAAATGGAACCCCTATCCCTGTTAGAAAGGAGCATCGATTTCTTGGTGTAATATTTGATAAAAAGCTTAACTTTATTTCCCACCTTAAAGCTCTGAAGCAGAAATGCCTTCAGTCGGCAAACCTATTGAAAGTTTTATCTCACAAGTCTTGGGGGTCTGATAGAAAATGTATCCTGCAGCTATACAATGCTCTTGTACGATCCCGTCTTGACTACGGTGCAGTAGTGTATGGATCGGCTCGGCCCTCTGCCCTTAAGATGTTGGACCCAGTTCACCATCTCGGCTTGCGACTGGCAACAGGAGCTTTCCGGACGTCCCCCGTCCTCAGTTTGTATGCAGAATCTAATGAGCTGTCCCTGAGCAAACGACGTACATATCTTAGTCTAACATATGCTTACAAGATTCTGGCCGACCCTCAGCATCCGGCGTACTCTTCACTTACAATGTCAAGGTTCTTTCGCCTTTTTGAAAATAAACCAAGTATTGTGACACCGTTAAGCTTCCGTATTAAACATCTTTGCACTTCGCTGCAGCTTTCTCTGGACCAGGTCGACCTCGTTCGGAAAGCCAACGGTATTCCACCTTGGAAAACACAGCGAGTTGAATCCGACTGGTCTCTCGCGAAGTTCAACAAGCACGGCATTCCCCATGCTGTAATTAAGCAAGAGTTTGGTGAACTGCAAACTAAGTATGATGGTTATCTTCATGTTTATACAGATGGTGCCAAGACCTCCTCTTTTGTCGGTTGCGCTGTGTATTCTGACAGCTTTTCCAAGGTTCAGCGACTTAATTGTATTGCCAGCATTTTTACTGCGGAGCTCTATGCGGTATCAATGGCGATTGAATGCATTATCAATCGGAAAATTCTGAGGGCGGTCCTGTTTGTTGACTCTCAAAGTGTGATTCTTGCAGTTTGCTCTCTTAAAGATACTAAAAATATGCTTGTTCAACAAATTCGATATAAACTTAACTCTGCTTTGCATGGAGGTACAAACATAAAGTTTTGTTGGGTGCCCAGTCACATTGGCATACAAGGCAATGAAGAAGCCGACAAGCTTGCAGGGTCTGCAGGTAGCCTCCCAGAATCGCTGTCTTGTTTACCCTATCAAGATATTAAGCCCTTGGTGAAGTCCTCGATTCTTCATTCTTGGCAATTGGAATGGGACATGGAGTGCGATAACAAACTCCATGTTACCAAACCTGCTTTGGGAGTTTGGGAAAGCTCTTCATCCAAGAGCCGACTTCATGAAACGTTGTTGTGCCGTCTAAGAATCGGACACTCTTTTATAACCCATAGGTATCTGCTTTCGGGAGGAGATCCTCCAGTCTGCGATCAGTGTGGTGATAGGCTCACTGTATTGCATATCTTATGGTTGTGTCCCGGCCTAGAACCCAAGCGCCGCATTCATTTCCCTGAATTTTTTCAGCATCATATCCCATTTCATCCTGCTCTCCTTCTAGGAGAGAATCCTCTGGTCTCTTTTGAACGAGTAATAGAATTTCTTAGTAGTGTTGGCCTTTTACACCGACTCTAGCTTCTTGGTTATCCGTTTGTAAAAACCGTTTTATAGTAGAATGGTGCACCTGCAATTGGTGCATTGGCACGGACCGGCCTCGCCGCTATTGCCGCCATGAACCTCCCAAAATCTCTCGTCTCGTCTCTTGGGGTTACGAGGCGAGCGAGCGGAGCGCGGAGAGAGTAACTAAAATATCGGCGCGTCTTATTTTAACTGGACGACGCCGGAACCCCTCCACCTACGGGCGGTGACCCGCGGTGCCGAAAACGCGCTGATGTGAGGTCGAACTGGTCCTGGGCGTTGCTTCTGGTCACAGCCGGTAAAGCGTCGTGTTTCGTCGAAACAGAAAATATCAGTGTCGTGAACCGTTTCTCGTTATGCATGAAAGTCGTTTTTTGTTGAGCCTTTTGAGATCAAAAAGAAGCAAACGCAGTTTATAAAAAGCGGGAACAAAAAGGTTACACCGTCGACTTACCGCCACCAGGCGGGGAAAGGGTGCGCATACTAGTCAGGTGTCGGTGGGATCGGGCACCGGCAGGTGGCGGCGTTGATGAAGTCCATGGATGTACGCGGCAATGACGCTGCTGGTCCGTTACAGTCTCAGAGAGACAACCGGTTCCGGCGTTCCCCCAGGCCTTCGGCGGGCGGCAGGCTCTGGCTCGCGGTTCGGCCCTTTGGCGGTATGGCAGCGCGAAGGGCTCCCGTTCTGACGATGATCTTTTACCCGTGTTTGCTGTCGTTTTGTGGCCAATGAAGTGTCATGCCGAATTAATGTTTAATCGCGCGGCAAACGCGGTGCGAAGAGCCGCGCCCTGGCTACCCGCCTCATACTGACCTATCCGAAATGCATTAGCAGCGCCCTCTCGAGCCACCGACGCGGAGTGTGGCGGCAGCCGTGGCGCTCAGTGAGCTCACTTCCCTTCCTCTAGTCTACGGCGACTCACGCGACCAAGGGCGTCATGAGGGAGGTTATTTTTTCCTTTTTTTTTTGTGATTTTAATTTGCGCATAACTTTTAGGACAAAGCCAAGGTTGAGAAAAGTTTCATTAAGCATCTCAACAAACCACAATCGAGCGTCACAGAACATTTCTTCGATTAAGAGTTTGCTCTAAAGATCGCGACCTGCCCTGCTAGGAAGAAGTTTCTGCCGAGGGAGTGGTCGACGAAGAGGCCGCTTGTCGATGAGTTGCAAGCGATGGCTTCGCCCGCGGTGAAAAAGAGGAGTCTTATCGGAATGTGTACCTGTGAGACTCTCTTCCAAAAAAACTTATAATAAAATCATGCAGAATCTGCGCATATAGTAGGGCTTTTTCATTGGTCCAGCACAATGTGGTACTGCGAGAAAAATGTAGTCACGTGTTTTTCTATTGTCCGGGGCTGAATAGGCTGTTTTGTAATATAGGACTTGGTATATGTGGGGACTGTCATGTTTTAAACAATACAAGATTAACAATATAAGAATCCAAAAATTAGCTTCAGTGCCTGCCAAGCTCCAACGGTGTGCACAGTTTCATCCCTCCGCTTTCACCACGACATGCGCCCCGTGCCGCGGGCGACGAGCAAGCGCTCCAAAGCCATACGTACGATGAGAGCATACTCCCTCGGCAGGCACAATGCGCATGCGCAACAGCTTGCGCGCAGGGCTACATCGGTGCTCTGGTAGCCCCCAATGCCACGTGCCCTGGCCGTCACGGTCAGTGTGATCAAGATGGTACCGGGTGGTCCAGATGTTGAGCCAAACACCTAAACAAATTGCAAAAAAATCGTATTCATTAGCTTCTGACACTGTAATTGATCAGGTAAGTTTAAACTTGGATACATGGAATATAATTTATAAAATTATAAAAAAATGAGCACCAGTCCACTTACTATCCATGTAAGTGAACAGTTAAGCTCGTGCCGCTCGATACAGGCAGAGCAGTCTAGCAAGGGCTGATAGCTATATCACGCATGCAACTGTATACGTGATACCGCTATCCAGCGCTTGCTAGAGTGCTCTGCCTGTACCAGGTGGCACGCGCTTCGCAGTTCCTTACATGCAGTGCCATATGGCCGTCAACTTGCTCTCAGATCGAACGTTACAAAGAGAAAAAGAAGCATTCCTATGTATCCCAATGAAATCAAAAAAGTGTGGTCTCATGGGCCATTGGGAAGTTTGATTTAACTAAAAAAGTAAAAAAAAAAAAAAGAAGAAGAGTTCTCACCTTGCTTCAGCATTTTGTTTCTGTCTATCTGATGTTCCAGTCGGCCCACAGGAATGGTTCACCAATAGCTTTGAGAGGAAGAGGGGCAACCTCATGTCGGCCTATAGAACTTTCTTTTTTTTTTTACTTTTAGCTAAGGCAAGTTTTTTCTTTTGATATTTTCAGAAATTAAAATCGCCACCAGAGCCGAGCTTGTACCGTAAATTACAAATATGGTAAGCTTACGGGTCTGATTTTTCGCGATTTATTTCAGTCTCGGCCCAGCATCTGGACCGCCCGGCACTGAGAGAGAAGGCTGGAAAGAGAATCGCTGCTGACAAAAGTCATCCAAGCGTGCGAAGGCACAGAGAGATGCAGCACTCCTGTGTGCCAAGGAAGCTTTGATGACACCGCGAGACTCGGCAAAGCTTTTGCTTTCGACGAGTTGTACTGTGAGGGGGTGCGGACTGTGCGTGCGACGGCCACGCACAGAACATAGGCGCTCGCGCGCCACACACCGTGCTCGGCACGGAGTTCCCGCCCTGCCCAGCGGGTGGCACATCAGGACATTGTTGCTCACGGGGGACAATGCGATGGGACAGCAGAGCGTGCGCCAGGTCGGAGACAAGTGAGTAGAAGGAAGTTACGACTGTAACGGTTGGAAGATAGCTCATGTTGAGTGAATTTATGTAGAATAAACCCTAGACCCTAACAAGTGGGGGCTCGTCCTAAAGAACTACGAGTCGACATGGAAGCCAACGGAAATGTAAGCGCGCCTTCCAGACAAGCGACGCCAGACAATGTTGTTCAGGAACTCCTAGCCCTGACGAGCGGGTCCACAATGGACCGCGAACGGATGGCAGTACAAGTACGGGACTTGCTCATGACCACGCCGGTAGCATCTCCAGAAGATCGTGCTTCCCAACAAGGATCCATGCCGTGGAAGTGCCTAAATATGTCACTCCCGAAATTCATCGGCTACGAAGATACGCAAACGCCTAAAGAATTCCTGGAGAAGCTAGAGATGTTTTGTTCGCTAACTGGGGTACCTCAGGACAAGCGCCTGCGCCAAGTGCTGCCCGCTACACTCGAGGGAACTGCCAAGTTATGGTGGAAATTCACGGGGGATTCGACAACTGGGACTCTTTTGTCCAAGAGTTCCAGTCGGAGTTCGCTTCAGTGGACTACAAACATACACTGAAAGAAGAGCTTGAGAGGTGACCCCAACACCCGCAAGAAAATCTCAAGCACTTCATTCACGTGATTGCAGAATTTTATGATCGCATTGGAGAGCCAGTGCCCGATTATGAAAAGGTGCAAAGAGTACGCAGACAAATGCATCCGAAGTTTCAAGATCTCTCGGAACACATGGTCTTCATAAATCTCCAAGAAATGGCAAAAGCGGCAGGGTTCATCATGGAGCGCGCCTGGCATCGCCTCCGGTAAGTTCCGCCACCAACCAAGGGAGATCAGGCTGCCAAGGACCTGGCTTTCGTAGAACACCATGACCCTTCCACCAAAGTTTCAGCAGTACACGGTACACAGACTGCTGTAACCGCAACACCGGGTGCCCAACGAGAATGGCCCCTCCACCCCACAGCAGTACTCGCATCATACCGAGATCAGTCAGTACTAACAGCCCCGACATTAAACCCATGGTCAACGCCGTGGTGCCCGCCTGTGGAGCCAGTACCCACGTGGCCAAGTTCCGCCGGGCAAGGATGCCAGCGCTGCGGTGGTGTCGGGCATGCCGCACGCCACTGCGCCACAGGAAGACCTCGCAACCAGCGCAGGTGCTACAGATGTAACCGGACGGGCCACCTACAAGCCAACTGTCCGGGAAACGGACAATCGTAGAGCTTGCCCCGGCCAATCTCTACGAAACCACGCTGCAAGCGGCAGCAACCGCCGGAGGGAAGGAGCCACTGCTCGAAGTCACCATCGGTGACAAGGTGTTTTACACCCTCCTGGATACAGGGTCTAGCATTAGTCTGCTGGGAGATACAGCAATGGAAGCTGCCAAATCAACAGGGGTTTCAACACGTGAATCGACTCATTCCCTTCGGCTGGCCACAGGATGGTCACAAACAACCGCGTCTGTGAGATGCAGAGTACGTTGGCCTGGTGGGTCCCGGAAACAGTGCTTCCTGCACATGTCGGGTTTGTGCCGAGACGTTGTACTGGGCCGGGACTTTCTAACAGCTACGGGCATCTCCGTTCAAGTGGGCTTGGGTGGCTGGACAGTAGGAGTGGAACGACAAGAGGTTGTTCGATTCGACAGGGTGCTACGAAGGAGCCTATCGAACAAGTCAAACGACGGACCCATCTATTCGTTGGAGGCCCTGTTTGGTGAACCACCTGACAGCAACACTTTAGGCACTACTACAGTCTCCATCATAGACACACCTGGGAATAGGTCTGAAAGTGACCCACGCATGGCAAGCTTGCTCGACAGTTATAAAGCACATCTTCTCTGCAGAGCCTGGTTGCACTTCCTTGACAGAGCACAGGATAAACACTGGCTCCAACTCTCCAGCTCGCTGTAAACTGAGGCCAACGAATGCTCAGAAGAGAGCGATAATCGATCAATGTGTAGATGATCGTCTAAACCAAGGCCTGTTAGAACCAAGTCAAAGATCGTGGGCCAGTGCACCTGTACTGGTGGCCAAGAAAACCGGAGGGTATCGCTTAGCCACTGATTATCGACCTTTGAACTCTCGCACAGACACCCCAGTGTACCCCATGCCTCAGACGGACTGGGTACTGGCTCAGCTGGGCAAGGCTAAGTGGTTCACTAGCTTGGATTTATCGCAAGGGTTCTTTCAGATCCCAGTGGCAAAAGAAGACATCCACAAACGGCATTTATTTGCCATAAAGGTATGTTCCAGTTCAAGCGTATGCCCTTTGGCGTAGCAGGAGGTCCGGCCAGATTCCAGGCCCTAATGGGCAAGGTGCTTGAAGGAATAAAGCATACATACTGCATGGCCTTTTTAGACGACGTCCTCATCTACTCAGAGTCCTTTGATGAACACATCGAGCACACGAGAGAGGTTCTGTACCGAATCTCTAAGACAGGCCTCACAATCAACCCAACCAAAGTACAGCTGTGTAAGCGTTCCCTGAAGTTTCTAGGCCACATCATTGCACCCGGAGAGTGTCGCCCAGATCCCGAAAAGGTAAAACCTGTGACAGCATACCCAAAACCTACTTCAGTGAAGCAGCTTCAGGCCTTTTTCGGACTGGTGGGATATTACCAGACATTTATTCCTCGATTCTCGGATGTGGCGAAGCCCCTTACGTCGCTGCTGAGAAAGGATGTCCGCTGGAGTTGGAAACCACCTCAACAGGCCGCCTTTGACTGCCTAAAAGCCCAGCTGACAGCCAATGCAGGTGTTGCACTTCCGGACCTGAACAAGCCTTTTGTGATTGAGACAGATGCCATTGGTGTGGGAATTGGCGCTGTGTTACTTCAGGAAACCGAAGGACAGCTCAGACCCGTCTCATTCATTAGCCGGACTCTGACCCCTGCAGAGCAAACCTACACAGTCCAAGAGTGGGAGTGCTTAGCAGTCGTCTGGGCACTCAATAGCTTTCGTCCATATATAGAGTTTACCCACTTCGAGATCCACTGCGACCACGCATCACTTTCATGGATGTTCAGCACTGAGCAGACATCTTGTCGGGTGAGAAGATGGGTTCTTCGGCTCCAGGGTTTTAACTGCACCATCAAGCACCGCTGAAGAAAGGCCAATATTCCTGCCGATGCTCTGAGCAGATTCCCAGTGGTGACCACCAGTTCACCGTCTCTGAGTGTCGCCGAAGACTGGTTTCCTATCGACGCAGAAGAACCGGAGCAGTCGATCCATTTCGAAGAGACTGCAGTGACACAAGAGGATGGCATCTCTCAACTAAGTGAAGACACCAGATTGGCTGCAGAGCAAATGCAGGACCCACTATTGAGCAATATACTCTTGTACCTGAAAAACAACTGTTTACCGGCTGATGCCGGTGAAGCACGTCAGGTGCAAGACCTTGCTGGTGACATTGAGATCGACAACACCGGAGTACTCATGTACATCAAAGGAGAAAAGAGAGTGCCATGGCTGCCTATGCATTTGCGTAATCTGGTTTTAAGGTTATCCCGTGACCATCCTCTAAGCGCCCACGCCGGCTTCTTTAAAACAATGCGACGTACCCAAGACAAATTTTTCTGGTTGGGCATGAGGGCAGATATCTCTCGGTACGTCCGCTCCTGCCTCCAGTGCCAAACTCTGAAGCCACGGCGACAAAAACCGAAAGGCCTAATGGACAGTACTTGTGCCACAGAGCCCATGCACCAACTCAGTGTCGACCTGATCGGACCCCTACCAACAACATCCAGGCAAAACAGGCATATCCTAGTTGCCCCAGGGGGCACCTGCGAAAGCAGGTGTTTGAGTGAGTGGCGGCACCACGGACCCTTGAGCCATGTGGGTTCGCCCGCCCACGTATGGCTGTGCGTGGCTTTCCCGTGTCCGAGGGAAAAGGGCATCCTGGTGGTTGAGTCGAGCCCGGGGTAGGTTTGGACCCTTCCGGGGCCCCCGGGTGAGCGCAATACGCCACTTCGGCCCCTGCTTCTCGTAGACGGGAGTCCCTGGTAAGGCCCGGCCATGATGATTCAGTCCAGTCGCCTTTTCTTCTACAGTCTGGCCCGTTTATAACGAAGTCGGCGGGAATTGAAAATCACTTCGCAATATCCACTGTTTTCGTTATATCCGAACTAAAGGAGGAAAAAAAACAACAAAATTGTTCACCTGGGGGAACGTGTTTATTCCTTCTGCAAGAAGGCCAAATCTGGGGTTCCCTGCACGCTGTTCGCGAGCGGCGTTTCGCAATCGCGGCCTCCAATCTTGATCGGACTGCAGATCCAAAGCTCGGATCGGAACCTCCGAAGTACATTGCGCAGCACGTCGACCGCAGCAACGGCTGCTCCCGAGGTCACTGGCTGCGAAATGCGACGCCGTATCGTCGCAATCGTCGTGGGAGGCAGTGTCATCGGCACTTTCGCCGCACGACGCTCTTGGCACTGCTGCTCCGTTTCCGGCAGCACTCTTGTCAGCACCGCTGCTCCTCGAAAAGCCACCTTTCTGGAAGCAGTGGAGGATGGTCTGTAGCTTAACGTCCCTCCAGCGAAGCCCAAATCCCTTGCTTTTTGTAGCATGGGCGGTCCACTCAGCGGGATGTTCTTCGCGCGGGCATCCCCGCAAGGGGCGCACCTGTGAAGGCAGGTGTTTGGAGGGTGGCGTCTCCACGGACCCCGAGCCGTGCCGGGTTCCGCCCGCCCACGTCTGGCTGTGCGTGGCTTTCCCGTGTCCGGGGAAAAGGGCATCCTGGTGGTTGAGCCGGAGCCCGGGGCCAGGTTTGGACCCTTCGGGGCCCCCGGAGTGAGGACGACTCCTAGCAAAAATTCTAATAGGAATATCTATGAGACTAATAGACATTTCTATGAGACTAATAGGAACTCCTATAAGACTAATAGCAATGCCTATGAGACTAATAGCAACTCCTATGAGACTAATAGGAATCCCTATAAGACTAATAGCAACTTGTATGAGACCAATAGGAATCTCTATGATGCTAATAGACATCTTTATCACACAAGTAGAGATATGTATTAGACTAATACAAAACTGTATTTGTCTAATAGAAATATTTATTAGGTTAATGTATGCCTTCTATTAGAATAATACAAAGTTTCATAGACTAATACAAGCATTCTGTTAGTCTTGTAGAATAATAATTAGACAAATTTACACATTCTATCAAACAAATGGAATGCTCATTAGACTACTTGTAACACAGCTATTCTATTACGATATTAAGTGGGCATATTAGAACAATTGAAACTTGACACCACCAAATAAATATGAACGAATAACTGAGATTTATTAGATGTGGAAACCCTTAATTGCCTATAGGTAAGCTCGTCCCCACTGATACTTTCAACTACCTGGCTAACAGAAGTTTCTGCATTGTAGATTTTTTTATCAAACATAAGAGTGAATGTTCACAACAAATTGTCTTCATTGGATTTACAACTCAAAAAGACAAAGTTAGACCATTCATTCATTCATCCATTTATTTTTTGTGCTCATGAACAGCTTTTGCCTTTGTAATGATGTACAATATACATATAGCAAAATGGGGTACGAAAATTCCAGTGATAATCAAGAATTAAAAACGTCACTACATGGAGCATCTATGGTACTATAAAAGTTTTGAATGTGTGTCATGGGGCAAGGTTGGAAGATTTGATCAATTTCGGGAACCACGAGTTCTAAAATAACAGGCAAGTTCGAAATTGGAACTTAGTTGTGCCCAATAACAGCAGAGCGAGGAGAAAAATTTACAAGGAAAAAGATGTGTAGGCTCTGCGGCTGTCGGCTCCGTGAACGCCGGATTCGCCGTCGCCGGCACATTCTTGCGATATCAATACTGCCGCTGCGCTTGCCTGCGGCACGGCAGCGCTTGCTCTTTTCCTGCGATGTAGCTCTGTTGTTCTCGGTATTCGGCGCCAGGCTCCAGGTACTTTTTTCGTTTGCATGCGCGGGCATTTTGGCGTGAACGAGAAAGGCCTGAAACATCCGAGGTGCAAACCACCACGGAACCGCTCCGAATCGTCCGCCATTTTTCTTGTTGAAAGATCTATGGCTATGGCTATGGATAGAAGTGGCTACGATAATGGATTTCATTGATCTAGGTGCCCTAGCTGCTGGCATTCGTTCTTGCGGCTGCGAGTTAATTGGTGGCTGCAGGGCGGCATTTAAAACATTAGCAAAATTTGTTAATTAACATTATATACAAATTGTATTTAAATATTATTTCGTTCCAACACATGAATTCACGTGATGGTAGTTGTCGCACTGGTGGCGCCGCAGCGGCAGCATACTGCACGTCCTTCAAAACTTCGAATTGACAGCAGTCCTTAATCCCCCGAATCCCTCCCCAATGCAAAGCAACACGTGTGTCGGAAAAATCGTATTCTGTCTACTTGTGTGGAAACATGCATGTGTATGTCCGGTTTTAGGACGGCGACGCTAACGTTGTTATTCCGTGTAACGACATAAAGAATTTGAGCACAGTTGGACTTGCGGACTTCAACGCCAACCGTTGGTACGACGTGTGGTGGAAGGACACCAATCAATCTGGCTATTTTCGAGCCCAAATCATGAAGATCTATGGTAAGTATCAAAGCATGAAATTTAGTCTATATATATACCTCTTATCTTAGTGTGAGGTGCATTTGTAGCATCTAGAGTGCCTGTTCCGTTCGCGGTTACGACGTGCTTTTTTTTTCAGCGATCCTGTGAGGTTGCTGTAGATTTGGTAGCAAAAAGAATGTCAAAAACATATATAAAACACCTCTTAGGGATGATGGTTTGAGGGTATTCCTTCTGAAATGTGCATGCTGTTCCCGAAAATTTAATGTATCAGGTTTCTTAACTACCTGCCAAGCAGTTTCCCCTGTAAATCTTGTCAAGTTGTAAATAGTGTAACATGGTAAAGGAACTGAAAATAATTCATACAAACCTTTGCTTTGAAATACGAGCAAAGTGGTCGGAGGCCCAATTCTACCTATTTCAGCCTAAAATATAATTAGTTGATATCGAGTAGGGATGCTCAAAAATTAAAATTTCTAATAATAGATTCAATATTGCTCTCAATTTGTAATCTTAATTGAATAGTATTTTTTTAAGTTATAAATATTTGCAAATAGTCTAAATGGTTTAACGTTGCGAGTTTCCCTTAAAGGGGCACTAAAGAGGTTTCTGAGATAGTCCACTCTTGGTCATGCGTTGTTCTAGAGGCTCTAAGCATCCCAAGAATCTAAACATTATAATCCTGCGCCACCGATTTTCATATTAAAATGTGATAATCAGTTTTTCTGCGATATATCACAGAACTTGAACCGTTGCCGATTGACGAACGGCATTTGTCAGCCAATCGAGCGGTGGTTTCTTGCGTCGAGTGATCCGAATGCGAGCTGTTTCTCGGGTTGTTTTGCCAGCACTGACTCAGGTGCACAAAGTGGAGGTTGCGGGGCCTGAGAGAGCTTCCAAAACTAGCCCAGAAATGGTTCGAAAGAGGGTTACCGGATGCTGCTAAATTGTTTTTAGTGGTCGGAAGCCCAAACAGTTTGTGTCCCTCTGGCTTCGACCACCTTGTGACAGCATTTCGGTGCTCATACAAATTATGTCTTATGGATACTGTCACTTTCAACTGCAAATTCATTATCTCTTTCAGGCTTCTTTGGGCACTATGTGGACACAACCTGTACAGACGAGACAACACGCAAGGTTCGCAAGGCAGGGATGAACAAGCTTCTGGCTAGGAAGATTGCTGATTTAAATTGAGAGGTTTGCGTGAATGTGAGATTTGTATGAATGTGAGAATAAATTGTATTATCTTAAAAAAGCTACACCGTGTACTCTCATTTAGCAAGCCACGTAATGCAGTAGGTAAATAGCATGCCGATATAACTAAAACTAATAGGCTAGACCAATACAACTAATAGGCTAATAGAACTAATAGGCTAATACAACTAATAGACTAATACAACTAATAGGCTAATACAACTAATAGACCAATACAACTAATGGACTAATACAAAGTGTCAATAAACCGATAGGCTATTAGGAATTCCTATTAGAATTTTTGCTAGGGAATACACCACTTCGGCCCCCGCTTCTCGTAGACGGGAGTCCTGGTAAGGCCCGGCCAGGGATGATCTGGAGTCTCGTCGCCTTTCTTCTACCATCACCTCCAGATCTTTCACTTTTACCTTTCCTGTT
>JAZHYW010003189.1:0-27406 GCA_037355805.1 Ixodes ricinus
GTTAGTTCTGCGCCGCCGCGTTGGGCGCTGAGGTGTGAGTTCCGTCCTCGGCGGTCACGGGGTCGGTGGCGTAGCTTGCTCGACTTTTTCGCGGTGTGGTGGTGCGGTGGTGGTGTGCGGCCAGTGGCTGGCCTCGTGTTTTGCTTTGGTGCTGTGTCGATCACAGATGCCACCATCGTGAACGAAGGTGTACGATGGTGGCACCTGTGATTAGGAACTGAAACATTATAGCGCGAACGCGATACACCAAAATAAGAGGACGTACATGACACGGCACAAACTTCAATACAATTTGGATCGCGTTCAGTTACCACTTCCTTGGCGGGGGTCAAAGGCATACCACATCTCGGAACACGTATAGCAAAGCTCACGCTGCAGAATCCAGGGATCTTGAACTCAATCCCGACGCCTGCTGGCCTACCGGGTGAACTCTCTAACCAATTAGTAGACGGAGACAATAGAGAGTCCCGGGTCCCAATGTCTCCTCATGCGTACACGTTTCACACCACTTGCATGGTTAGGTTTGACGACTTTTGGCGGCCAAACTTCGGGAAAACACTACGGGGCGAACAAAAGTGGCAGCTCACTGAAATTAGCGACGATACACCCCAAAGACTACATGCAAAAAAGACACCGGTGTTTTTTTGTTGCTTATTTTTTTGCAAGGGAGTAAAATCTTTGCGGTGACCTAAACCAAGAAAACCCGAAGGAGCTAAAAGAATGTTAGAAGTTTCGCATACCCTGATGCTCATCATAGTTACACTGTAAATTTTAAAGCTTAGAAAACTATTTTATATTTTTGTTGCTTGAGTTACACACATCGAATTATTTTGGACAAACTATATTCCGCTGGGCAGTGAAACGGCGTTAGTGGGCTCTTTAGCTTTGGCTCCAGTGCCACATAAAGTTGCCTCCGAATCAACACCCTGAGTATACAGAGTATTCACTAAACACCATATTTGAGGGCGCTGTTTAGAGGGCATGCTCAGAACGAGCTCACAATAATCGATTGTTAAAACCGCCACTCTTGATGGTGTGGACAACACGATGCAAAATAACAATGGAAGCTCGCCATCAGCACACGCTCAGTAGTTGAGCGCACAGATTTGACCACCCTATAGAAAATTTTTTTTGTGCCCCGCCATATTTAGAATTGCGGGGCCGATGACGCCGCTCAGCGGCACAAAAATTTAAATACCCTATGGTTCTGACAGCACAGCTGTCTATGTAGGCAACGGTGTGTGTGTGGGAACCAGTGGGGTGTACTGGAACACAACCTACTCTATATACTACTCTATAGTCTACATAGTTAGTCGTGTTCTTAGAATTGGGAGATTTGCCGACCGCATCGGCATCTCCATAGGAGCTGAGTGTCAAGTAGCCCGATTCTGCCTCAGGGGACTAGGGTTACGCTGTTAGTCACAGCAAGACCAGGAGGCCGGTCAAGCGGCGTTTAGCGAGGCTGGCTTGGGGTATGTGGCTTTGACTATTTCTTCTTATTTAGCGTAGTGTGTTAAGCGATACAAATGCAGCTGCTAGCTCTGCCCAATACACAGGTTACCCACAACGATGTCAAATACGGCGAAAAAAAGACGAGAGGTGCTTTTTTCACTGGGGTGCAACGTGGATTACAACACATGCAAACAGAAACGTTCCTTGTTTTGGACGTCCAGCAACGCCCCTCTGTTCGCGGAATGGTATTGTTTGATTCCAAGTATAAAAACAACAAAAACAAATTAAGATAAACGAAACAAAACTTTCAGCCTTTTCCCTCTGCTGAAGAAGGTAGAGCAGTGGAGCTGTACTATGGGCCGCCATCTATGAGCGGCGACAGCGCTCCACCGCCGTCGCTCATCGAGCTCATATGAGCGAGAGCGCCCTCACTGGCATGCTCACACCAACGCTCACACATTACGACAGATTCACAGCCAACAGACGGCACACCTCCCCATTCTAGTACACCCTATCAGCGGGGGAACTTGGATAGACTTAATTGCGGGGGACGGCAATAACTTGACTGGAACGTTGCCGGTTGAACCTGATTGAACCTGATTGAACCTGGTTGAACCTCTTCGAAAGAACGAGGACGAAGTCTGTGGGGTGTTTTGACTGAGTTTCCACAACGAAGGTATATATGAGCAGTTTAATGTACACTATGCAGGTGAAGTCACGGCATTTAATAGCGGCATTTTGAGTTATGGCACTAACGCACGTTGCGGGCAAACACAGACTGCTACCTCACATCACCTAGCGCGCGGGTGCTTGCACGTGTCCACGAGACGACAGCCGGGGCGAAAAAGGGGTAGGGCAGCGGATTAAAATGTTCCATGTAAGCAGCCACTCTGAGGTTGTCAGTCGTCCTTTTCTCGGTTACTTCAGTGGAGACGAGGATTAATTGGCGACATGCGGGCGCGCTGAAGGACGAGGGAGTCAAGATGGGTTCCCGACCACCTACGTTTGAAGAAACGACGATCAGCTGGAGCACTTACCGTGTCCACCTAGAAGCCTACTTCGAGGGACACGGCGTCACGGACCCTGCGAAGCGTCGGCCGCTCCTGGTGTCATCACTGAGCGACAATGTCGTGCGAGTATTGCAAGGGCGCTGTCAGTCGGAGGCCATCAACAGCCTAACTTACGAGGTCGTCGTAAGTCACCTCGAGAAATACTACAATCCCCAAGCCGACGAGATTTCAGCGAGCTACTCTTTTTTACACGTACGCAAGATGAAGGGGAGAACATTCGGGACTTCATCGCAGACCTGCGGCGTCTCGCCAAGGATGGCAATTTTGGTGACACCCTTAACCGGATGCTTCGAGACCGAATCGTCTGTGGCCTCCGGGATGATGACGCACGGCGGTCCTTGCTTACGCGTAAGACATTGAGCCTAGAAGAGGCGGAAGATTTTGCAATTTCGTCCGAGGTGGTCGGCGAAAGCGTCCATGCGATGAGGAAGACAGCTTCGCAAGACGGGGCGGGCGGTACACATTTCGTCCGAACTCGTCGGAGTAATCAGAGGCCTACAAGACGAGGCAACAGCGCAGCAGGCACACGTGCCTCTTGCTGGAGGTGTGACGCCTATCACTCAGCGGACGAATGTCGGCACCGCAAAACGGTGTGCCACAAGTGTGGGAAGAAGGGCCACTTGGAGAGGATGTGCAAGTCCGGTCGCACCAACCAGGAAGGAGCATACGCGCTGGATTACTCTGACAAGGAAGCGAGCGGAGAAGAAATGCTTACAGCCCTGGTTGCACACAGTTCAGCCAACAGAGGCGTGGTTCAACCGATGGAAGAGGATTTTCTTTGGGAAGGCCGGAAGCTACGAATGCTTGTTGATACTGGTTCACCATCGAGCGTTATACCCCTGAGCGTCTTCAAAAAGCACCGCAAGTGGTGGCCCGCGCTGGAGAAGACTCCCTTCGCCTTTCCTGCTTCTTTGGGCCACTGCCGGTTGTTGGCAGAATTGCCATGAAGGTACAACACGGTCAACCACTGGTGAACAGCGCGTTGGTCATTGGGGACTGTCAAGGACCTCTACTGTGTGGCCGGAACACAATTCAGGCATTTCACAATGCTGGTGTGTGTCTTCTAGATGTGGGATCGGGTCACAGCATTAACATGGTCCACGCCGAAGCTTCCGTGCCGAAACTCCTTGAAGAAATTGCAGACATCTTCGAAGAGAAGCTGAGCTGCTGCAAGGAACCACCTGTGAAGCTGTACAAAAAAGAAGACGCAATGCACCGCTTCTGTAAGGCGCGACCGGTGCCTTACGCACTTCAAGATAAAGTGTCGGAGGAAATTAATCGCCTAGTAAAGGAGGGAGTGCTCTCCCCGATTCGCACTTCGGAGTGGGCCACACCCGTCGTGCCGGTGGCGAAGAAAAACGGTTACATAAGGCTGTGTGGAGATTTTAACTTGACCGTGAATCCGGCGACACACATGGAGCGCTAACCTCTGCCGAAGTTTAATGATATCTTTGCGTCGCTCTACGGAGGAGAAGTCTTCAGCACATTGAATTTACGCAACGCGTACAATCAGCTTCCTCGCGACGAGGAGGCTAAGAAGATGGCAGTGCTGAACACACACCAGGGCCTAGTACTGCTACAACTTACTGGCCTTCGGCGTCGCGTCTGCCCCAGGGCTCTTTCAACGACGCATCGAATCGCTCCTGCAGGGACTGCCTCGTGTTAAGGTATACTTGGACGATATCATTGTCGCCGAGAAAGAGGATGACACTTCGACGCTCCGACAGGTGCTTCAGCGACTTCAGGACAATCGACTCAAACGCAACCAAGGCAAGTGTTGGTTCCGGGAAAAGCAAGTGTCGCTTCTGGAACATAAGATTGACGGGAAAGGCCTTCATCCACAACGGGACAATCTCGACGCTGTGACAGGTGCGCAAAGGCCAACATCTGTGAGCCAGCTGAAATCCCTCCTGGGGCTAGTCACCTATTACGCGAAGTTTTCGCCTAACCTTTCTACCACGCTGGCTCCCTTGTAACGACTGTTGGCTGAGGGATCACAATGAAAATGGGGTGGAACAGGAAAGAGCGTTCCAACATACGAAATGTGCCATGACAAAGGCCGATTTTCTGATTCATTACCACCCTCAAAAACCATTGCGACTAGATGCGACGCTTCACCCGACGGTTTGGGTGCTGTCTTGTCGCATCGCTGCAACGGAAAAGACTACCCGATCGCGTTCCGTTCAAGGATACTGTCACCGGCTGAACGCAATTACTCCCAACTAGAAAAAGAGGGGCTGGTGTTTGGAGTGACAAAGTTTAGAGATTATCTCTTCGGCAATCGCTTCACACTGGTGACAGACCACAAACCTCTGACGGCGTTGTTTCACCCGGAGAAAGCTATCCCGCAAATGGCGGCAGCCCGAGTCCAGAGGTGGGCGCTGCTCCTTGCGGTATACCAGTAAGAGTTTGAGTATCGGAAATGACAGAACAATGGGAATGCCGACGCTCTAAGTCGCTTGCCGTTGCCGGAGTCTAATGTTGACAACTCTAGAGAGCCCATGGAGTACGTGTTGTATACACGCGGTTTGGATGACCGGTCTTTGTCGGCACAGCAGATGGCAACCCTAACCAAGGACGGCGAGAAACTTCAGAAAGTGAAGAGATGGATCCTGGGTGGGTGGCTCGTCAAGGCTAAGCACGCAGGAGAAGCGACTCTTGCGGTATTTTGCACGCAGAGATGAACTTTAGGTAAGCCATAATCTGGTTTACTGGGGTCATCGCATTGCTCTGCCAGAAGCTGCGCGGACGGTAATTCCGAGGGAGCTGCACGACACTCACCCCGGAATCTCTGCCATGAAGAGTCTTGCTCCAACAGTCTTTTGGTAGCCAGGATTAGACAGGGACATTGACAAGTTGGTGCAAAACGCCCCACAGTGCGTGCAGTGTTTACCAGAGGCCCTGCGGCGCAGGTTCCTTCAAAATGGCCAGAGACCAACAAACGCTGGTGCCGCCTGCACATGGATTTTGCGTGTCCACTGGAAGGGTACGTGGTTTTTGTACTTGTTGATGCGGGGACGAAGTGGATTGAGGCCGTACCCATGAGGGCAGCCACAACTGACACGACAATTGACGTACTCACGGGAATCTTCGCGCGCTTTGGTTTGCCTCACACACTGGTATCGGATAACGGTCCGGCAATTTTACAGTGGAGCGATGGCACGGTTCCTACAGGACAACTATGTGCGTCATCTAACAACAGCCCCATATCACCCACTATCGAATGCGCTAGCGGAACGCGCGGCGCGCACTATTGAAGAAGGCTTGAAGAAAAACAAGGAAGGCACCCTGCAGAATCGTATTTCGAAGTTTTTATTTCAATACAGGTCGACGCCAACAAATGGCGGCAAGTCACCGGCAGAGAGGTGATGGGCTTTCAGCCCAGATCGAAGTTGAGTGGCTACTTTCCTGGAGAAGAGGAAGAACAAGAGAGCGACAAGATCATCGAACAGAGCTCGAGCACTAGGTTGTCACTCCACCCAGGAATGCGCGTTTGGTCACGGCAGTTTGAGCCAGTGCAAAGGTGGCTACCAGGGACGGTGATATCGACCGAAGGAAGGCGCATGGCCACCTTGGATACACCTGGTGGACAACAGCGGCGTCACCTGTACCAACAGCGTCGACGGGGCACTACACATGCCCCACAAGAGGCCGAAGGCAAGGTGGAGACGCGTGAGCAGGGGTGCTATTCTGGTCGCAAACGGTACCTTTCTAGTTGTGACGTATCGAGAAAGAAGGGGCGGAGCCTCAAACTAGAAAGATTCTTGTTTGAGGCTCCGCCCCAACGTTCGGGTTCACGCACGCGGTCAGCTAGAAATTGACGATCCCCCTACGTCGCGATGACGTGTCCACGCAGTTGGGGCGCAGAAATCCCCGCATTTCCCCCTGTTCTTTTTGTTATCTTCTTTCTTTCCTCCGGGAGTTAGAACGAGCGCATAACAGAGAAAAGGCTACCTTCCGGAAAATGGAAGGAAACAGAGAAAAATAATATAATCCTTTTATAAAATACGAAAGATTATTTCAATAATTATGACGTAAAGTAAATTTTGCTAAGATATCTCTGCTTGTTTTCTTGAAGTCTTTCGCTACGGTCTTTGAAAACAAACATGGCGAAAACCGCGGTAACGACCTTGTGGTGTTCGTGTCTCGTTTGTGTCGTTGCTTTCCCTGTTTCTGCACGATACGTTGGCATTACGAGAAGAAAATATTATGTGAAGGCACGCTGCAACACCGATCATCCTTTGTGAAGCCGCCGTGAACATAAGCTACAAATGAAATGTCCTGTTTGCCTGTGAAAGAGACTCCAAACTGACGACGACTCTGTGGTAATATATGACAAGTCATGAGATCGACGCAGAGTGCACCGGTTGTGAACATGCTGTGGATGATGCAGGAAAGTTTCTTCGGGCAGTTTTAATAATGCTTTGCACCCTTTGCTCACTGCAGTGATTACGACAGTAGTCCCCACAAGCCATGCTCTTCTCTTTCGGCGCCGAAGAAATGGACGCGACCGCGTAATCTCGGGCAGTCTTTTTTACGTATTTTTTTATTTGCAAAAAAGCTCGTGCAAAAAATAGAAAACGGCTTCCACGTTTTTACACGTCCCTACATAGGTACCTCGCTATCCCATTGGCTCCATTTCGCGTGACGATTCAACGCTATTTGCCATGGAAACGTTCGTGAAACTAGAAAGCCTCTGTTTGCCGCTAACAGTCATTTTTCGAGTTCGGGTTGTGACGACAAAATGACGTAAGAACAAGAATGCACGAGAGTATTTGCATTGTTTTAACTCGACAACCGTACCCTTGGCGAGAGAAACTCGAAAGAACATGGCCGCGATGCTCGTCGGATCGACCGCGGCTGGGGTTTGACATGCGATCGGTCACTTGATCAACGCGCACACGAATGCTTTCGTGCTGTTGGATGAGCCCATTCGGCGGCAGGACCGGGTCAAAGAGCACAGTGAGCTGGCGTTCAACGTCTCCGATATAACACTTGGCGAGATGCAAGACTTGGCTTCTATTTGTGCCGGTGTTATGAAGCTTGAAAGTGGTGGTGTTGTTGTGGCTCGGACGGTCGCCTTGCTGAGATTATGAATACGGTAATAGACCTTCATTCAGCGTTGCCATGCGTCAAGATTCAAAACCTCACCTTGACACAAAGTGAACGACGCTTCCGCGAACACGGAGGCAGCAGCCAACGGTCTGAGAAAGATATGTGCCGCCGCCAAGACCGCCAGCGATCGCCCCAATGGCAAGAAAACAAACGACAAGCTCATTGAGGTTTGTGTAGTGCTGACTGCTGATTCAACGGACGACAAAGGTGAATAATGTAAAACGCAACGTACGTTTGCCAGCGTTTTGCAAAACTAACGCGTTTCGTTGAAAATTTAATTTGTGGAATTCGTTAACGCCTTGAAAGTTTGACAGGGACCGCATTGTGAACGCAGCCTTCACACAAGAGTTTTCTACAATGTGTGCTTTGCCTGCATGCATATAAAGACAGAAACACTGCCTATATGGTGCATAAAATAAAGAAAATTTCGCTTATCTTGATAATGTTGACTATCTATTGAGTGCTCTTGATAGTATACTGGCGTAGCCAGGAACTTTTGAGGGGGTGAGGGTGGAGTGAGGTTGAGGTGACTGGGATGTTCATGACTTCGGGTTGGGGGGGGGGGGAGGGGATTTGTGTGTATATTCTAGTGCCCGCCGGATTTGGGGTGGGAGGGGCGAAGCCCCATAATCCGCACCCCCCCCCCCCCCCGCTGGCTTCGCCACTCGATGATACCATAAGGGAGCATCCTACATTCACAGGCTGCCCTAAGCATGTGCATAGCCACTGAGCTCGTACCATAATGGCAAGATAGTTGCTGACATTCTTCACGTTACGTAGCAGTTCTTTTTTTAGTACATATGCTCGCTTTTCCTTCACACATCTACTCTGCTTCCGCTTGTCGTTTATGCTTGATGGTGATAAGTCAACTGTGCGTATTTGCTCTGCATCACAGGCAAATTTCAAAAATCAAGCTCACACTACTCTTTAATTTCAATGAGTTACTGTCACTTTTGAAACGACAATCTATTTAATTGGTATCATAACCTTTACAATAAACACACGTGTGTTGAATGTAGGACAATTGTATTTTTATTGTTTTTCTTGGTCACGGAGATGACAACCATCCACAAGATTGCACTGGCTAAATTTCTCGTCTACAGTGGGTAACAATGTTACCATACTCTGTCAGACTAAACTCCTGCAGTCTAAACAACTAACGATTCATTTTAGGACACACCTGTTCGTAGTTCATTGCAGGGCATAGAAAAGTGTTTCTTATGACTGTCCGATGACTGACATGCAATTCCAGAAGCTTGGTGTGAAAAGGTAAAATATCGAATTGATACAATAAAATGCCATCAGCAACCCATCCAGATTTTATTGCGTGATTGACAGTAGCTACAAACCGCAACAAATGGTAAACTGAAGACATAAGTACTAAGCGTGCACTAACTTCGAAGCGGTAGAAACCCTGAAGTTTTAACGTCAACTTACCACCAAGTTGTTAATGGCAAAGTGGTGTTTGCGTCGAAGTGTTGGAGTCCTTCAGAACGGTGACGGTCTCCTTCAGACCGATGATGATGGTTTCAGTTAGATTCTAGGTTCAGTCAACGCACCCCACGACGTCGATGTGCTTGTCGTGGTGGCGACAAAAGCCTTCTTTCGCACATGCCTCAGCTGCCTCGGTCCGGGGTTTTGTCGACCCAGCCGTCTCTTCCCAGCCGGTTGACAGCGACACTCGCGACGGCCGTCACGGCTCTGATCACCATCCCCTGGGCATTAGCTATGTGATCATAGGTGGAAACCGCGCCCTTGTAGTTCCCCGCTGCGAAAAATATCAGTGCGATTCAATTAGTCTGCTGCTGCTCGACGGTCATCATCTCTCATCGGCGCCGTCTCTCGTCGCGAAGCTGGTCACACTGCGATCACACGGTGCTTATCGACAAGCGGTATTGTCGTCAGAAACAGTCGTCGTGCATCGCGAAGGCAGCCGGGTGCTCGCGGAAAACCCGTCATTGTACGCGTTGGTCGAGAGATCGTTGCGCAACAAGCATCGCCGCCATTTTCTACGCTCTAGAATCCTGCCCAAAGCTTGTTCCCCTTCGTGCAATAGAAGCAGAAGTTAAAAGCACGAGCACATCACCCCGAACGATGCTTGCACGAACGTTGGCTTGCACTGCGCAAGCGCGCCTGCTCGACAGGGACGTTGAAAGCCCGGTGCACGTTCTTGTAGCTCCTACACCCGCACTAGCTCGCACTCATAGTGAAACAGAGAGTACGGTGTGTCGAGTAATACCGCAGTTAATCTAGTTACGCGACTTCCGCTATGTGCTACGTAGGTCGGACGTGGTCATACGTCACTTTGTCGTCACTGTCCGAACACGAAGAGCGACAGTTACGGCAAACGGTTGCTTTCGTGTTTCGCGAACGTTCCCATAGAAACCGCGTGGAATTATCGCGCGGGCTGTGGCCAATAGGAGCGCGCGGTTCGTAGGGGGAGGAGTTTTCGAGAAACACGAACGTGACCGTTTGTGACCAGAATAGCACCCCTGCTCGGAGCACGTGGAGCGAAAGCTCGCGCTGCAGAACCCAGGGTCTACAGGGGAACAGCGCACCCGCAAAACAGTCACTCGAGTCAAAACACACACAAAAGAAAGAGACACTTACACAGCGCTGTGTAAGTGTCTCTTTCTTTGTGTGTGTGTTGACTCGAGTGACTGTTTTGCGGGTGCGCTGTTCCCCCTGTAGATCATGAGCAACCAACTCGCCCGAACCTCTGTGTTAACAAGAACCCAGGGATCCTGGGTTCAATTCCCGCCCCTGCCCGTTTCGATCTGAATGAGCATCGTACCGGCGTGTGGTCGTGTATCACTACTGCGTGATGCACGTTAAAGACCCCGGGCTAGCAGTCGTACTGCACTGGCTAAATTGCTTATCTACAGTGGGTAACAATGTCGCCATGTTCAGGCAGACTAACCTCCTGCTGTATAAACAACTAACGACAAATTTTACTTTTTGACTATGTTTGACTGCGTTAGTGCAACTTCTCTCGTGCTGCACGAGAAAGAAAAAAATGTTCCATCGGGGGTTAAATTTTCGGTGAAGTATGAAGCAAAAAAGAAGAAAAGAGAATATTTCCCTCAAGTTGGGTTCGTAGTAGAAGAGGAGGAAAAAGAAAATCAGTTGTTAGCCCCACGGTGTGTATGGTATTTTCTTTATGTGTATGTTTATTCTAGTTCAGCTGGCCTTACCTGAAGTAGTTGCTTTAAAATAAAGTATATATATATATACTCTATCTCTACCTGAAGTATGAACGAACTAGCTCAACTTAAGCCTGTTACCGTTGATTGCTTGGCTTTTCGCTCAGCCAAATCGCTTATATGGGGTGCACTCAAATGAAAACACAATCGTGTTGAATCGTGTAAGAGTATTTAGAATATTTATCGATCACGCCGCTGAACTTGCATCGCTCGAAGAACTTCCTTTTGTGAGCGCCTTCTCTGCTTGAGTTCGTTGGAAACACAGCCACTTCGATCCGAGGCAATCGATGATAGTGTTGGTGACATCACCAAGTACGCGACTCACAGAGCACTGGTGAACAGCAATGTTTTCGTCGCTCCTGACGGTTCCCTGGAAGCCGCCAGCGGCGTAAAAGCGTAGAGCTGCGAGGACTTGTTGTTCAACCGTCAGCACACGGGGCCCTTCACGACGCCGCTGGAGCTTTCCGCGAAGCTGGTCGCACAGCCAGCGAGTCACCCCTTTGGTCAGCCGGTATTCGCCCACAAACCTCGCATCGCTCGTCTCGACAGCATCCCGGTGATCTCTAAAAACTCGATCCGCTGGCGAACCCAACAGTAGAGATGCATATGTTAGGGTCGCCATCTTTTACGATGCAGTTTGATCTCTGGCTTCGTCTCGACCACTCAGTTAACTGCATCGTCAAAGTGCATCGTGACGACATTTTGACGTCACCGCCAACTGCATCATTTTACGAGCATAGCTCGAACTGCATAGGGAAAAACTACATTTCAACGTCATGTCACGTGACCCGAGAGAAGAGCCAATCAGTGCCCGATGCAGTTTTCTACATCATGTGAGTTTGCGTTCCAGCATAGATAGACAGATTGAAGTTATAAGGGAGAAATGCTGCGTCATCGTAACAGGCGCGTGCACTCGTGCCGGCCGGTGTTGCGGGCAAACACAGACTGCTACGTCACTGCAACATCGCCTAGCGCGCGGGTGCTCGCACGTGTCCAGCGAGACGACAGCTGGGGCGAACAAGGGCTAGGGGCAGCGGATTAAAATGTTCCACGTAAGCAGCCACTCCGAGGTTGTCAGTCGTCCTTTACTCGGTTACTTCAGTCACGGCATTTAATCATATTTAATAGCGGCATCTTGAGCTATAGCACCAACAGCATTTTCTTACCGTCCACATGTCATCAAGGCAATAACGCACCCTGCAGTCCTAATCTAATCGAAACACCTGCACCGTGTTTAAACAGACCGATCTCACTTTGCGTTCGGCGCATGCGTGACGCCGACGTAACTTTAGTTCCCAGGAGGCGGACGGCGGTGCACTTTAGGACTCGTGCATTCCTGTGCTCTGCACGCACAGAGCTCTATTGGGGTATGTCGTGTGCAAAAACACTAAAGTTCCCTCGATCTACTTCGGCAGCGAGGCGCAATCAAACTGGCTGGTGAGTTTGGTATATTGAACTTCTTGTTGTAGAGGAAGTAGTCGCGAGAATAATCGTGACAATGAGTCTCAAAAATCCCCTCACAGATAGTCTTTCTTGGACCTTTCTCGCCTAAACAAAACAAGCAGTGTAATGTCTGACCCATAACTGTTTATTTGGCGTTGTCTCGTTGATCATATCAAGTATTTATTTTAGAAGTTATCCATGTAACTAAGATACAAATCTGATAAAACAGTCAAATCCGCTTTCTTTTTTAAGTGCGTGTAGTACACTTTGAAGAACAATTCAACGCCACATCAACAGACAACGCTGACACTAAAACTGAAACGGTCATCCAGTTTCCTTCTGACAGAGAAAGACTTGTGATTGCTGATATGTATTTAACCAGAAGAGCCGCGACGCCGCAGAAAGCAAGGTTGCCCATACCCTGGACGGCCTTCGGCGCGTTTTGAAGCACGTTGCTAGCAACGGTTTTTGCCTGCACCTGGACTACGTTTCTCGTACACAACGTGGCAAAGCAATGCAAGTACTACCTTCAAGAAGCAGTTTTGAATCCTGGTTATACCGGTGAGCGTATCGTTGTCATTTTGTTTGCTTTGGACGTAACTGTCGCAAATCTCTAAACCAGGCAATTGCGCCGCAAGCTGCAGCTTACGGCGTTACGCTGGCGCTTAAAAACTTTGCAGTGCAGGCGCACACATGTGGTATAGAACGGAACAACACCTATTGAATAACGCAGCTCAATTACCGGTAAAAACACGACCGACCACGAACTGCAGGTGAGGTACTGCAAGTTATGTTTCTGCAAATTCAAGAACACTAGAGTCTGCTTAATGTGCAGTGCCTCAGTCCTGGTATGCTATGGTAAGCATAGAATATTCCCAAGCTTATATCAGCTCAGAAACCAAAAATCAAACGGTACATACCGTGTTGTAGAACTGGTCACAGCGTCGTCCGTCGGCCGCACTAATGAAGAATGCCGCAATTTTCAAATATAATCAGTTGCTTCCAGAACGTATCCTATAGAACGTATAGGTAGAGATGATCAAGAACCCAGGTAGCCATATTCACACTTAATAAGCAACCACAATATGTACTGCAGAAATTGGGGAATGCCTACTAAAATCAAGCGCGAAACGAAGAACAGACGAAGCTTCGTACTGCTAGTTTCGTTTTCATCCCTGGGACGTTGTTGCGACGTGGCCCATACTCTCGTCAGGCTTCGGGGCGTTTGCCGCTTTTGGCAGGTCGGATTCTACTGGCTGTGTTCGAAATCTCACTCGAATGAATCCGAGTTACTCCGGCGGATCATGTCACGTGACACGACAGATAGAGCAACGCTGGACGCGGGTAAGTATTCAAACGCCAAGGTACAGAACCTTTAGCCTGGGTGAGATAGAGTAAAGGTTCGAACACGGCCACTAACGAAACGTCAAGCATAGGCCTTGTCATCTGGGTAGCATTGCCCACGACCTACTGTAGTCCTGACGTGCCCACAGAATGGCTCCTTATGATAGACGCTGTCGCCGATAAAGTGCCTCGCTTTGCCATTGGGGCGCCTTGGTAAAGCTGTTCGATGCTCGTGGCGGTGTTCTGCTCGCACTGGGGTACAAACAGCGGTTCGACAAAAATGTACAGTCGATTGTGTGCCCAGTATGCGAAGTTGAGAGCGATACAGTAAAGAACATCATACTCCATTGAGGTGGAATCCGAAATTCTGCCACTTCTCCCACTGAAGAGGCGAACCGACTACACGCAAGGTGTCCCGCCTGTAGCGACAGCGCTGGGCTTCTGACAACAAGCGAGAGAGCCATTAATATTCCGGTCTTTGGGAAGACCATCGAGCAGACATAAGACGACTGGGAGGTTAGGTGGCATCAAAACACAACGCAGGGGGCGCTCAATTCACTATCAGGCTTGCGGGCACGATTATTCGAGCCCGCCGTTATAAAAAGCGAGCAGCCGCAGTATCATCGCCATCACCATCATCATATTGTCATGAATGACAAATGATAACGGCAGAGATTAACCAAAGAAACTGAAACGTTTATTGAGGGCGAACTTGTGCCCAAAAGAATAAAAAGGAAACAAAAGATAACAGCAGAGCGTCGCGGGCGTCGAAATCGGCGAAAGAGCAGAGTCGAACGCTGGGGCGAAACTGACCGCCTGCTCGCCACGCGGATCCCCTTTTGTACACGCGTGGGCTTCTCGAACAATCGGCGTAGAAGGTTCGCGCATAGAACATTCTAACCTCGAATTAGCAAGGCGGCTCTCGAATTTACTAGAACATGACATTACAGCGTCAGCAAAATGTGTAGGCGCAGCCAGGAATCGAACCCTGGCCTTCTGCGTGGAGGGCAAGCGCTATAACCGTTATGCCACGGGCGCGCTGCCTACTTTGTCAGCTGCGCCCGCGGCAATATGGAACTCATATGTGACCCAAACGCGGTTCACAGCCTCTCAAGCGCACGGTGCTGACGCGCGCGGCTGGTGATATCTGTTTTTCGGAAACACCAACCATAGCGCGGCTCCAGCAAACTTCAGCGGCAGTAGCACATACCAGGGTGCAACGTTCTCATGCTTGCTTGGACCGAAAGCGCATTTCTCTGGCACGGAAGCGCAAATGGCATTTTTAGCACCGACAGCTCTTGTGCCATCGTTTAAACAAGGCGCGTTCTCGGGTCACCCACAAATAGCCACTGTGCTGGCAGCCGGCGCCTCTAGTGACGAATCAGCCACGTGACCACCGATGGACGACGAAATTCCGCCCGGCTCGTGAGGGGGCAGGTAAGTACGAGATGAGCCTGCTGCGCCTTGCGCGCCTTCGACTGATGTGCGGTCATGCGTGAATACCTTAGAGGAAGTAATTGTCAGCGCCACGAATTCATAGCGTGACCAAAAGTTGCGGCCACGGACATGTACCGCGCGTGCGCGCTGGCACATTCTTTTGTGTGTAGGATTACAGTATGCCGTGGCATTGCTATCGCTCACTGCAGCTTGTAGCGTGTATCGCAAAAGCTCTCGCTAGAGAGCGCAGAGACCCTGGCTTCAATGAGAAGTCTCTTTCGGTCTGGATGAGCATCGTACCGCCGTAGTGTCGTGCATCACTGCTGCCTGGAAAACGTTAAAGACTCCAGTCCCGCAGCCTTACTGCACTTTCGGTATTTATCGGCTACATGTAGAGTGTTAAATTCAAACTTCTAGAATAAATGCAATCCTTATTTTCAAAATAGAAGTGAAGATTGAGTTTGCAGCTTTGAATGGAACTCAATGATTGCGATAGCAGAGCTGTTGCTAGCTTTGGTTTCATTTAGACAGAAAGTTGTCACCAGCTATACACAACTACATTGTTTACAAAATAACACCCTATCGTGCGGTATTCAGCACACCACCCGCATATCTTTCGAAATCCTAGACAATCACGCGCCATATCCACGAACGCTAAAAACAAAACAGGCAAGATACTCGTCTCTGAAATGGTCTGAGGTATCTAAATAAGCTGCGCTTCAAAGTAACATCACATTTACCACTCTGTTGCTAAAAATTAAATATTTGATGTCACTCTCGAATTTTGAGACTCACTCAACCGGGCAAATGTATTGAGCGTTCCCGCCAATATCGTGCTGTTTCTCGTGGAAGCGGAGAGGTGGTGCCAGCATCCCAGACTTTTCGAAACAATTCTCACCGGTTCTGGAAGGCTGCTTGTAATATTTATTGGTTACCCTATGTAAACATTCATCACCACCGACAATTTAAACGACGGAAACACCAGCAATAGTCTATTATTTGCTTATATAGAATTCAGTGTTTAATAGTGTTACGTAAGTATAAATTGCCTTCCACCTGAAATGGGACTCAACTTGCGCCTTTTATGCGACTGGTGGACGATGAAAAGTCTGGATGGTCAGATATTTGATCCCGGGACTTCCCCAAGACCAGCGGATCTCTCCACCATCTGAGCTGAAGAGCAGCAGGCAGTCATTAGAGCAAACGTATGTTAACGATTGTCACTAGTCTCAATGATAACCATCGCAAGGGTGAGATCGGACGTTAATAATTTCAGATATGGATTTTTAGGAGAATTCCCCAAGTTGGAGAAGATATACGTAAGAATAAATTGGCTTCCATCTGAACTGAAGCAGAATTGGCGCCCCCTAGGCGATTTGTTTTCGCTAAGATATTCCACGTGATTCGGGATTTTATCTTGTGACTTACCCAAGACTAGCGGAGCGCTCTACTAACAATATATGCAGCTGCAAATGAAGAAATGTTTTGATCCTTTTTTCTACAACATTGAACAACCCAACGAGTGTACGAATACTGGGGACGCGAATGTTAGCAGGCGGCAGCGTTGATTATAAGGATGTTCTGATAATTTATAGCTTTCCAGTGCTGCCATTGCTGGGTACTGACGGTTATTTCTACTTACAGTTTTCTTCGAACTACATCTGCGGTGTGCCACTAACATGGCCAACAGAACGCTCGCGGCGCATAAAAATCTGTTATGGTCGCCAATGAGGTTATAAGCAAGTTATGTATAGCAGCGTGACGGGCTTTACACACTAAAAAATGTCTGCCATTTTTCTCTTAGACATTGAAGCAGTCAAGTTTGACTACATTCCTCAACGATATAAAAACTCGGTCCAGTCACGACCGGAATCCTCAGGGGCATAGGTGCTTCGCGTGAATCTTGGCAACAAATACACCTGTTTAATTAATTGGTTTTATAAAGCGTTGGACGCAGGACGCTCCCATAACTTTAGTTCACAGGAGCAATAGACAATTGCAAGCATGGAGCCCAGACTTGTGCCCTTCGCGTGCAAGCTCGTGCAGCGTGTGCGTGAACATAGCTTTGACAAGCTTGTAATTGCACGGGCTTTCCCGCGCAAGAGGAGACATGGCGGCAGCCCGTCACCAGGCTTGCAATCGTCCATAGATAATTGCAAGCATGGCGTTTCACCTGTATCCCTTGCGTGTAAGCATCCGCAGCATGCGCATGAACGTAACTTTGGCAAGCTTGTAATTTCACACAGTTGCCGCACGAGCAGAGACGTGGCGATGGCCAGATACCCTGCCATCTTTTCCACAAGGGTGCAGCAATCTTGAATGTGCCTACTTCAGAAATAGGCTAAAACGTCATTTTGATCTCTCCACGCCGCAGGAACGTGTCCGCGAAAATAACTTTCAGCCTTCCCACTCTGGTGAAGAAGGAGGACCAGCGAAGCTGTACTATGGTGGGACGACCTCATGGACGACTTCTTGAACTACCTCAAAGACGACTTAATGACCCCAAAGACGGCGCCTAGAGGACGACGTGTAGAACGACCTCGAGGCCGACCTTACAGACGACGTCTAGAACGGCCTCAACGACAACGCCTAGGCCAACCTCAGGGATGACGTCTAGGACGACCTCAAGGATGACGTTTAGGACGACCTCAGGGACGACCTCGAGGACAACGTCAGACAGCTAGAAGATGGTTTCTGCCTGCCCTCAGGTCGGCCTCTCGGACAGAGCAAAAACTATGAGGCGAAGTCTTGTCGCCCAATTTGTGACCCCCACCAGCCCCAACCGGCGCCACACACAACAGAAAGGCAATCCCACGCATTAGAAAGCCACCGGCTTCAAGGAGTCCGCCGCCAAGTAGGTGGTCCCGCCCACCGGGAACACGGTCGGAAAGCCCCTCACTGACTTCACCAGGTTGGCGCCAAGCATTCATGCCGCCGACGGCGGGGAACCTCTAGCCACAACGACTGAAGTTCAAACTACCTAGGGCACCGTCACCATCCTTGCCTTCGGTGAAGCCCTCCACGTGCAAGCTGTGAAGTGCAGAATTTGCTTGCCGTTCCATAGTAATGGCAGTTCACAAGATACGCGGTCTCTTCAGCTTAAAGACCTTGCGAAGTTCAGCGCTCATCCTCCGTGCTATGTTTAGAGACAGGCAGCACTGCCATGGAAAATGTAGGGTGTGCACAGGAGTGATGTAAATACAGCCTTTCTATTTTCCGAGCAGAAGTCATAAAACGCGTGGAACAATAACCGAGAAGTTTGGGGTTTAGTCGCCCAACAAACACATGCCAGCCGGCTTGCCGCTGCAAAAAAAAGAAAAATAATGTATACCAAATGTAAGGACAATATTCTTTCCGAGATATATTTTTTATGCTTTAATTAAGTCAGGGATATTGCTCTCAGGTCCACTGTTTAATATCCCCTTTGGTTTAAATGCGGCCTGTTATTGCCTTCTGCTTCGTTTTATCCCTTCTTTTATGACACCACATCGAAGCCAGGTGTGCACCCCAAGATTCAGATTTTAATTTGTAAAACTGAACACTGACTAGCAGCGCCATGTAAATACTTGGACGTTCTCAACAATATATCATATATGTGTAAAAAGTATTGTCTTAATTGAGAATAGGAATAATTCATTCTTGAAGGAAAAAAAACAACTAACTCTTACAAGCAGATCACCGTATATACACTAGGTAATCCTAAATTATATATCCCAAAGTTATGTCAAAGATTATTTTTATTTGAGCAGGATATAGTTTATTCTCGGCACAAAAAAAAATAACTTGTGACTAGCAAAGCACTGTATAAACAATGGGACGTTAAATTATACCACATGTGTTGCGTCAAACATTGCTAAAATGTAAGTTTGGGTTAGTTGGTTGCCGAGCATCTTGCTTTAAAACAGCGAGACAAGACAAGGACAAAATAAAGACGAGGTAGAAGACCGCGCTGACTATCAACAGAAAAGTTATTTTCAACGTTCCCAGTATATATAAAGTCCCTAGATAAGTGCTTCCTCCAAGCAGTGACATGCTTGGAAGCACCGACTGCGTGACGGTGCAGGTTTTATGAAGCGAATGGCGGCGCACAGGAGAGGTTTGAACTGAATGCCGTTATTTAGTTCCCGCGGAATGTGCTTTGTCATTTGTATTCGTTGTCGTTACTTGTAAAAGAGGTATCAAGAGACTTTAAGTATATATACGCATGGGCAACATCCAAATAAAGAGAGGGGGAAGGAAAAGTCAGAAGAGTGCAAATAGTCTCAGGAACTAATTAGATTATGCAGTGCTAGTGTCACAGTTGGTCCCTAACATGCACTAGTTTGAAAACAAATTTCCTTATCGGAGAGACCAACGGAGGCCATGCTGACACATTTGTCGTTTAGTTTGTTTATTTCGTAAGCTTCTATTATATTTCGAGTTAGTTTGTCACAGCGAATTTTTAGTATTTTGCTTTTCGCAAGTGGGCCCAAGCGGCACAAGAATATTAGGAGAGTATCCACACAATATTTTTGTCAAATACTCCGAATATACGGTTCTTCCCATCCTCACGATTTCCAGACAATATCGTTTGAAAAGCGAGGCCGTACCAGCACAATATTACTGGAGTACCGCCAGCGTCGGCTGAGCATCCGCCGGGCATCGCGTGTCAATCGAGTACCGTCAGTGTCGTTCGAGGACCCGCCAGATATGACCCGTGTATCCACAGAGTACTTACAGAGTCGACTGAGTATCCGCCGGGCATCGCCTATGTCAATCGAGTACTGGCAGTGTCGTCTGAGCAGCCGCCGGATATCGCACGTATATCTACAGAGTACTTGGAGCGCCGGCTGCTATAGTCCGTTGCAACTCGACATGGTAGGACGAGGGTAAGACGGGCCGGAAACGAGGAAGCAGACGGAACGCTGTAGAAGAGAGGGGAAATCTCCTCCCTCGTCAGCGTTCCGTCTGCTTCCTCCTCACCGGCCCGTCTTACCCTGGCCCTACCTTCTTTGAGTTGCAACCGGACTATAGATACCGCCGAATTTATGTGCTAGAAAAATATATTTATTTGCTCATGCCACCATTACGCTTCGGGGTTTTTCTGCACCTTTATTATGCACACATGTAGATACATTACGCATACAACAAGCATCAGCGTAAACATATACCTTGAGCGGATACACATACACGGCACATACAAACATCAGCCCTACAGCACACTAACCAACACCTCCTAGATATAAGGCCCTAAGCGGTCTTCTCGTGACGTCGGCAACGGAAGGCCATCGGGGGCGCACGTCGTAAGGGAGACAACGCGCGTGGATCGACCATCGTAACGCGCTTTGAGTCTTATACGCGTGTCTTATTAAAATAAAATAAAAGCTGCACATAGCAACGGGTCTAGAAAACATTTTTATTACACGGGCAAAGCATTACACCGCTAAATAGTTGGTACGAAATGGCACGAGGTATGCGTATAAGACGTCTATAGAAAGATGTGATTTTTTTTAAGTCAAAAAACATTGAGTCACGCAATTATTGCTGTGGCAAAGCATGTTTTATACAGAAATACTTCGGCAAAATGGCGAGAAGGGCAGTGATTGGACACAGCAAGACAGATCACAGTTAAAAAATCCGGTAGATGTAGTCAACGTGGACACGGCTAGGCAAGTGTCACTTACGATAATGTAAGCGACTGTTATCGAGTGCAGCCACTCAATTCTTGCATTATACTCCGGCTACATGGCAAAATTAATGTAATTTCGATCGAATGAAATTGTGGGGTCGACAAATCTGCTTGCGACGCTCGTATAATCACTGAAGACCGCGAACTGATTCGATCACATATCATTTAATGAAAATATATTAACTTTTCCGTGCGGCAAGAGTACTAAACGTACTACTTAGTAAACTAGTTTACTTCTCCCTATGGGCTTGAGCTGCCTTAGAACAAAATATAACTTATTTTGTATACAATGATACTATTACCTTAATACATTTAGGATTTTAGTAAAAACGCGGTAAAGGCAATAAAATAACATTATTATAAATATACACATAAGCACCAACAACGCACTTTAAATAATCACGAACTTGTTATTCACTTTCCTGTAAAACCTAGAATATTACCACGCATATTTATAAATGTCGACGCAACAGCACGCTGATAACGACGAAGAACAAATTTCATTCTATCACGAGATTTAAAAAAAAAATCGCCTGCAGCACTTCACTCGCGCCCTACATGACCAGTAAAACTCATTAATAAGTTGTTTTCAGACCTGTCGATCGTATTTTACGTCCCGCTCTATCCGCCACAAAGACGTTTGAACACGAACTCCAAGATATCTTTGTCGAGAGAGGGGTCTACTGATAATGACCAATGTCATCGTTGACTAGTTGCTGCACACATGTCACTCAAACCGTTGCAGGACTTGTTCCGCAGATCACGTAAATGGCGCTAAATATCAAGCGAAAATAAAAAAAAACGGCAAGCATTTGCAGATCTGGTCGTCTCGGAGAAGCGCGTCGAGTTCCCACGGCGTTGGAAATCATCGCTTTTCTCAATATCCCCTCTGGTCCGTCGATGTCTGGCTGCTTCCAGGCCGTCCCGTCCGAGGAAAAATCTGCCTCCTGGTCTCCGCACCATACCGTACGCCCAGCCCTGGCCCCGTTCTTTCTCTTCCTTTTTGTTCCCCTCCGGCGTCGTCGCATTTCCCTCCGCAGAAATGGTGGGCAGAACTGGGATCTTTCCAGTCGGAGGCTCTGCTGGAATGTCCCTCGCCTGGTTTCTGTTTCCGTTTGTAGGGCAATGTGGTCCTTTTCTTGCTCGTGGTGAGGGGAAGGAGGCCAGCAGATTGTCACGTCCGAAAAGGGGGGGGGGGGGGCTTCTCCGAAGCATGTCGCGATGCCACGAGTCACCGCCCGTTGCCTCTCGCTTCTTGAAACACGCACACACACCCACACACCCGCGTCACGCGCACCGTAGTCGGCCATCTCGCGTTGGCCCGAGAGTCCTCCGAAGGAAAACCACAGCCGGGGTAAACACAACTGTCGAACCCCACCCGCGCGCGCGCACCTAACCGGACCTTGTAGATGGGCCCGAGCGCCCTGTTTCGAAGAAATTAACCAAAGACGGGTGCGTCAAACTGTCTCTCTCCCTCTCCCTTTCCAAGTTTGCTTTCCAAGGCGCCAGCTAGTCTGGTCACGTGAGGATTGACCTAAAAAGAGTTGGAATCCCTCTCCCTCTTATTATGCCTCCTCTCTCACTCGTGTCGTCCCGTCTCTCTCTCTCCCCTTCCAAGTTATCTTTTTGGGAGAAAGAAAAAAACAATATTCGTGCAATCGTGGTTACCGGGTTTGCATCGGTGCAATATAATAGATATTCTGTGGACATCGGCCGTGTCGAAATGGTACCGGCTTTCTTTCAATATCATTTTCGAATCGGCCGAAAATGCCTAATACTGCGCAGTTATTGCCGATTCAAAAACGATATTCAGGGAAAACACGGTTCGTGTACCATATATATCATGGTTGCGTCGTCGCAATATAAGAGATATTCTGTCGACATCGGCAGAATCAAAATGGTACCGGCACAATTTTACCGATATAATGGAGAAGTCGGCAATACTCGCACGACTTTCCCGACCCGAGGCGAATATCGCTCAAATATTGTGTGCTGCCTGGGGCTGGTTTATGCCATTCCCCTCTCATGCCTGGAAAACAGTATATCGGGCAGACCGGGAGGTGTCTCAATGACCGGTTACGAGAGCATCATTATAACATAAACCGAGTAATATCAGGGAGAGTCCTGGTATCCATTGCCGAGATTGCGGGTGTTTAGCGGACCTGAGTAATTGCACTGTCATAGCCAGAAGTGATAATCAGCTGACACGGGAGATCATCGAAGCTGAAAAAATAGCCAGATTGGACAAACAATGTGTTAGTGTATCATCCGTAGCTTTGTCGAAAAAAAGAATTGGATTATCTAGAGATATCATCAAAGCACCGATAGTGATGAAAAATGTTTCGCTTTATTTTTATTATTTTTAAAATTACTTTTTAATTCAATTTTTAATATTGTGCTTTTTTTAGTTGTCTTTGCATGATTTATCTAATTATGAAATGTTAATGGGTATTGGCTATTTGGTCTCTGGTGTGTAAAAATTTAAATTGATCTCATTAACGGCAAATGTGAAGAAGTTGAAGATTTGAGGAAGAAGAAATATAGAACTGAGTTGAAAGTCAGCGCTGCGAGTCTGTTTGCTTCTGGTGTGCATGTGAGTGACTGTTCATCCGCGCTGTTCTATCCAAGCATGAGTTACCAACTTGCCCAAGCATCCACATTATCATGTCTAATAAAAGCTGCATGTCGTTCACTAATTCTGCAGTTAACACTATGCCGTCTGCATATGTCAATCCAGGCAGTATCCATCTGATTTTTTTCCTACTTCCAGGTGGACTAACAAAAAGCCCAGCCCGCGCACTGGATGAGTTCCTTCTCTAGCCGAGACACATACAACATGTACAAAAGTGGATATAATGGGCATGCCTGACGAACACCTCTCGATACCGGGACCTTCACAGAGTTGGCTCCAATCAGCTGTGTCCTAACCATGTTGCCTCGCATATGCCGCCACGCCATCTATCGTAAGCCGGAAGCAGCTGCGGAGCGGAAGCCGCCAGGAGGACGCAATCCGGCTGCACCGCTGCGGCAGGTCTCAGAGGTCGTTTCTCCATCTGCCTGACTTACACCATGGTGTAGACCCAAGAAAACAGTGTGCGCTGTGACGCATGACGTTTTCCCGCGCTGAGAGTTAGAGCGACGACCACGGTGGAAGGTAAGTTGTCTGAAGGGCGCTGCCTCGCTGCGGTTCACTTCGATTTCTGGCAAAGACCGTGAGATGGCGTCAGCATGACAGGAGCTCGTGAGCTGTCCGAATGCTAATATTTGACGTTATTATGTTAATAAAAGCTTTGTATTCGTATAATAGTAATGTATTTGAAATACCTATGTATGACGAATACTTTTGAAATGGAACAAGTGGGCGAGGAGGGGTGCGTCGATGATGCTCAGATAAAATATGTGTGCTGAAACCGTAGAAGAGTATACTGTTGTGTGCATAAAAAATTTGAAGTACAATTCGTTCTCGTGGGCAAAATTATTATATCGGCATTTTATAGACCACTAATGGCAATCTGGCATAGTTCTTTTTTTTTTCTTGAAACCGATTTTCGATTTGCTACGGCAAACAAATGAACTTATATTTGGTGGAAAGTTTAATATTAACATGCCTCAGGACACACCATATAAAAGACAAATTCATTTGCTAATTAACAGGGGTGGTTGTTCGAATGTCATATAATACCCACGAGAATCACAAAATAATCTTCAACTTTGCTTTATTTGATCATAACAAGTATTGAATCATCTTGCATACAATCGGGCATAATAACTACAGATATTAACGACCATCTGTCTGTATTCATCTGTGTGAAATAAGCTGCATGTCGCAGTTTTCTTCCTCAGGCTCCTGCCGTCATATTTTTGACGGATAATGAACACCGTTGCTACAGGGTGAAACAAGCAGACGGCAGGTCTTTAAATCGACCGGAAAATTCGGTTTCCTTAACCTGTCGCGCTAGCGACTTTGTGCAGCGTTGCCCACAGACGGTGCATTTTTTTTGTAAAATTTGCAAAGAACGAACTACCGAGGAAAAAGTAAAGAAAGAAAAAGGCTTAGCTCATGTGGAAACGCCGCGACGCCACCGGTCTGCAAACAACACGGCGCCGTTTCGCACGGGAGACAAGAGATGGCGCAAGCGGTCACGACGCCAACTGCCGCCAACGAACGAGCAGACGACGCCGAGAGCTGGCGTGTTTAGCAGACAAAGAACTGCAGTTCCTTGTTGTTACCGCGCCTGTTTTTGTTTCTGCGACTGTCGCCGCCTGCGGAACGCGAGCCGCTTTGAGTCGAAAGGATCGTCTGCTAAAGTGCCGGCTCTCGGCGCCGTATGCTCGTTCGTTGGCGGCGTTCGTTGCGCCATCTCTTGTCTCCCGTGCGAAACGGCGCCGTGTTGTTTGAAGACCGGTGGCGTCGCTGCGTTTCCATAGGAGCCAAGCCTTTTTCTTTCTTTACGTTTTCCTCAGGTAAGTTCGTTCTTTGCAAATTTTACAAAAAAAAATGCACCATCTGTGGGCAACGCTGCACAAAGTCGTAGCGCGATAGGTTAAGAAACCGAATTTTCCGGTCGATTTAAAGAGCCTGCCGTCTCCTTGTTTCACCCAGTATAATCGATGCACACGTCTTCGAGGCCTAGAAGCACCCGACCGCGGCTGACCGCCGAGCCCCAACTCGAGAGCGCCCTGCCGGGAAATGCGCGAACCCTTATACTGACCCAGTCTAGCCTTGTTCAGACCTCTGTATCTTCTTGCTCTTTGTCGCAAACCCTTTCTTTCTTTCTTTTTTTTCTTTTTTTTCTTTTTTACGTGTAGACATATTTTGTGTTTCGTTATTCGCCGAACTACTTCCGTTGATTCTAACAACTCGCTTCCCAAGTGCTTACCGGGCGAATAGACACTCTAGGACTGGCTGGAGTTAATACCATTTACAGATATCTCCCAAGTCGAACGAGGTTGGGGGTTCGGGCGCCTTACCGGCCACGACAGGTGCATTGGTTGGCGTTCTTTCCGTTTTTGTCGCGGTGATTCAAGGCCGAGCATGGCCTCTGGGAAAGAGCGGCTGCAACAGCCCCGGCGAGTGAATAATGGATAACGTAGGCGTTGCACTGACCGTCACACGGACGCCGTTGCGGTGGGCGTTGTTCGTTTCACTTCCCGCAGATCTCGGACAGCCTGCTCCCGTCGTGCCGGACTCTGATACGTGGATCGGCGAGGCGCACAGGTCCCCGAGGTGGTCGAGTGTCTGCAGCACGGCGCAGTTCCGGGAAACGGGGAGAAAGCGAGGCGGTGGAGAGAGAGAGGAAAGGAAAGAAGTGGGAAAGAGAGAGAGAGAGAGAAAGAGGGGTGAGGACAGAAAGAGATTGGAGAAAGGGTGGGGAAAGAAAGGAAGGAGGCGAGGTGAGTAAATAAATGAAATAAAATAGGAGAGAGAGAGAGAGAGAGCGGAGATAAGGAGAAAAGAGAGCGAAGAAAGAAGGGGAAGGAATTAAAGGGACAGAGTGAGGAGGCGACAGAAAGGAAGGTGGGCGAAAGGGAAAGGGAAAGAAAACGGAAGAAGAAGGAGTGAGCGGAAGTCAGGGGAAGAGGTGAGGAACGGAAGACGAGAAAGAAGAAATGGCAAGAGTGCGGAATGAAAAAAAGAAGGAAGAGAGGGAGGAAGAAGAAAAAGAGAAAGAGAAAGAAAAATGAAGAAAAAATAAGAAAGGAAGCAAACAGAAAACATAACATAACAGCATATGTTGTAATCAGAACGTCAACGAACGTAGCTGCTGCCGCTCAGCGTCCGATTCTGAGATTAGGATGGGACTGGCGTTGGAAAAGAACGGCACAAAGAGAGGAGCAAATAAGGAAAAGAACATGTATGTGCACACATAAATGGGTCCAACGTCAATCTAATTAGCAAGTAGTTGCGTTCTCATGCACTAATATCGTTGGTGGGTGCAAGGATCAGTTAATCGACCGCAGTTATTTCTGTCATGCTTTGCGGTCATAGCATGTGTTTGCAGTTGCGTTATAGTAAATCCCACATGCACCACAAATGGAATTGACACAAAAACAGTAATATCTTCAACAAAAAAAAAAAAACACGCGTTGGGAGGCACAGAGGATCTTATTTCCTTCGTTTAAAATTTTGTAACGTATTGCAAACGCTATTACGTCCCGTCGATGGCAAGATACGGCCCAAAAGTGTTAGTAAGCTTATCAAAGCAAGGGGCTATGGAATCAATACTCATATCGCGAAATGTACATTACATTCATTGGGCCATGTGTCCTCTGCTTGAACGACAAGGGGTCGGGCGAATAGGACCCTGAAAAAAATGCTGTGGATCGTGCAGTCGTTTTTTGTTTTTTTTTCATCAGTTCGAGCACTCGCTAATTTTGAAGCATCGACGCACAGTTCTCGCTCGCACAATACCATACCGTACAAAAGCTAGGTGCCACGGGGGAAGAAGCGCGCGTTCAGACTGAAATTCTTGTCGGATTTGGGTTTCTGATAATCGGTTACACGACGACACCTAGACCCTTCGGTGCCTTTGTTTTATTTAGTTTCAGAAATGTGTACAGTAAACCGTTAGGCTCCACTCAGATTGTAACTTCATCGCGCCTAATGTTGACGGTAAAGTTGAATGCACAAAGAGTTATTTACTCACAAACAACTGCATTTGGCGGACTCGCGA